>BSSO01001731.1:0-22110 GCA_030267885.1 Mesembryanthemum crystallinum | reverse complement strand
ATTTAGACAATTTGGTTAATAAATAGATTAATTCCCTTTGTTTAATTTATTAGCCTTGCATTGATTCTCTTTTGAATGAATGTGCCGGTAATACCCCAAGTTTTCTTTTAATTTAAGTGATTTCAAAATATAAAAATAGTTTTTTTTATTTAAAATAAATTATTAGAAAATTTGGGGTGTTACACACATGACAGACGTCCTTCGCCATTGCTAAATCAATAAGGGTTGAACCCCATTAGATATTTAGAAATTAATCCTAAATCAATGAACTTACTTCCTCTTTAGGCATGGTGAGAGGGCACCTCCTAACGCACGGTTTCAAGTATTCCAAAAAAAAAAAAAATCTGTAGGTGCTCCCTAGGGGGCTTGAACCTCTGATTTGGCATATAAGCTATTGCTTTGTTTACCAAAGGGCCAAACACCTCTTAGATTGTATTTCAAACTTCAACCACTAAACACTCTACATATATTTACTTTTAGTAACCCGCCTCAAACATAGCGCTTCTTATAGTTGATAGGCCGGGAAGACTATTTATAACGCTGGTCTAAAAAGTGCTAAGAAAGTATACAAGCAATTATAGTGCTTTGATAAAAACAATATAAATAATGTTTGATTTTAACTATACATAACATTAATTTAAGTGCTATGTTTTTGTTTTATCTATTTTAACATGTATATAGTGTTTTTTTTTGGCTTTGAGCGTTATACTAAGTCAAATTATCTATTTCTTTTTTCTAAAGCAAATAAACGCTTTGACCTCCTAATATACTCTTTCACTAGAAACTTCATTGATATTCTCAAAGTAGTACTTGCGCCTTCTCTATCTACATGCACTCTAATCGACTACCTCACTCCCATCAATTTTTCGCGCCCTCAAAAAGCCTTCAATTATCTGGATTCTCAAAACGCCTTCAATCATCCAGCCACCGTTCGCCGAGCGCCAACTACCTATCACACACTCTGTCAATAGCAAGTGATGGATCCACCACTGGAAGAAAGACAAAACCACTGCCGCCCTTTTTTTAGTTTAAATTCTCTCAATTCCTTTGCATCTGAGGTTTGATTTTGTAAATTTTAGGGTTCATCTCGTAAATAATATAGTATTTCCATGTATTCTAAGGTTTCTAAGGAACTTGATTTGGGTTCTTGTGGAGGTAGATCCATCTCCTAGGGTTCAATTTCATTAATTTGAAGGTTCTCATCTCTATTAGCGGAGCCCCTTCTCTCAAGGTAAACTGCTCTCTTTGACTCTTTTAACTAGTTAGAAATACCTCTTTTGAGGCATTGGTGTCGTTGATGTTGGCACCGCCCTATGACGAGCACAAAAGCACGCTTGGAAATGAAGAACACCTAAGACTAGATCTCATATTTATCTCCTCTCTCATAGATTTTCCCCTCATGTAGTAGCCCTTGCTCTAAGCTTTCCAAAACATCAAGCGGCTCTTAAATCGGAGTCCCGGATCAAAGTTATGAGCATTTGAAATTTGCCAGCCCTAAACCGAGCTTAAACCGGGCCCACGGGTCGATGATTAGACCCGCGACCCATGAAAAATACATGGAAATCAAGTACAATCACTTCTTGACCAATCACACGCAATAAAAATGCTCATCACTCCAAAAAAATCCGCGTTGAGGGGCTTGCCAATGGGTGCGAGGCAGCCCAATAAGTGGGCTGGCACACCGCTCAAGCGGTCTGCTCACCACTTAGCTTGGGTGGGCAGCCTCTCCGCCCAGCCGGGTAGCTCACCGCCCGGGCGGCGCGTGTCAGGGGGGTTTCCGTTCTCTTTCGTGCCCTTTTATGCCATTTTCTTCCATTTCTCACTTCCTACCACTATATAAACCCCCTTACACCTTCATTCCAAAAGGAGCAAGATTGGGAATTAAGGAGTTCAACTTGCCCATCAAGGAGAACAACTTAAGATCTAGAGAGGGAAATCCCACAAAATCACTAAGAGCGCCAACGTAAGATTACTATGCCAAATAGAGACAGAGGGAGCCGAATCCACCTCCATCTTCAATCTTATTTCACCAAACTCATCTCCATATTCATCCACCTTCAATGACCTTCAACCACCTTCAACCATCTTCAACCACATTCATCCCACTTCCATCTAAACACACATCCAAGCACCACAAGACCAATACACACCCAAGCACCACAAAAACAAACACAAACCTAAGCACCACGAATCAAGCACACAAGCTTAAACACTCATCATCATCCTCCAAGGATCAAGATCTTGCCAAGATCGCACTCAAGCCAAAGGTGTTCGAGTCGAACGAGCTATCTCGAGAGCGATCTACCATTGGTTCATTTCTTTAAACTCTCTCTTAATTTTCGATTTCATTTCTATTTTGACACGATCATATCCATTATGTAATTTGTTAGCTTAAATTACTTGTCCTGAGATTTAAATGAATATGTCATAAAATCAATCTCATTCCCACTTGGATAAACATCACAAAATAAAGCATGATCACTTAATTTATCGTTTTGCAAAGCATGTAAAACGTTAATAATTTTCTAGGCTTAATTGGTGCACTAATCATTCGTGATTTTAATCCATTCATTATGCCCATGAACTAGCACTTTGGATGGGTTTGGTTCATTCAACCAAGTTCATCCCTAAGAGCTACAAAGTGATCACTTTAAAAATTCTTTGGTAGATAATGTTTGCATAACCGACATAACGAATGTAGAAGGGTTTAATCTATTGCATGCTCATCATGTGAATATAATGACAAACTTTTGATCCATTTGAGTAGAGCCGTTGTTACCAATCGATTCTACAACCCCGAACTCAAATCTCTTCCATTGAGCATTTGAAGTCATTCTCCATCCGGGAATGGGGTGCAAATCGGCTTGCTCATGATATCTTTCCAGATATTTATGTTCAAAGCCTTTTTTAAAACGGTTCCATGTTTTCCTAAAATATGGTAGCGACTTCTCTACCATCGCATACTTCTAAACAAATAGTCCCCTAACTAATAAATGAATCAAAACATGATAAACTAGGATATGACTCCCTAAATCTAAAACAAAGCAAGACACAAGCAAATGCGGCCCGCATGTTGCTTTTTGCAAAATCATGGGGCGAAGTCCCAGGTCCCACAGCTTGGCGACTTCACTGGGGACTATGTTTAAGATGGAGTGGCTTTGATAAATTGAATCATAACATTTGTCATTCACATGATCATCTTATGCGCGTTGCATTCATGCATCCATTTGCATCTTTCGCCTGATTTACTCACGTTATTTACCAGAATTTCACCCCCGTGTTTGTATGAAACACCGTGGACAATAACACATCCATTTAATGTTAGGGGCCACGCGTGTGTGTATATTCCCAACCCATGACGCCTTCCTTACCATCCATAAAATGGCGGGATATCGATATTCCATTCCGCCACACGCACCTCGTGGGAGGTTCGGTATAGCGACGTCGTGGGAAAGCCTTTCAGCCCCGAACCAAGGCAACATTTCGAACTACAATCAATGTCTAGGCGTAACTAAAGTATTATGGTCCATACGCATGCTTGGATTTATTTTCGCAATTAACATGCTTGTGTGCTGTATGTGCTATATGTCTAGCATCATTGTTTTCTTTTTAGGTGCCGTTTGGTTCAAAAAGTGGTATGGGTTTGGAATCAGGAATGAAATCAAGAGGGTATTGAATCCAAACCCGATTCCTTATATAAGTTGTTTGGTTAAATACTACAAATATTTTTTCTATTTGGACCAAAAATAAATAAATATTTTTCTGTTATTTTCATTTTAATAATACTCCATGCGGAGTATAATATAATTTTTTTTTACCATACCCCACCCACCACCATGCTGCCCTTTTTCTCTCCTCTAGCTCTCTCATTCTCTCCCATTATCGATCAATTGCAAGCTATCAAATTGAGCTCACAGTCATCATTTGTCATCTATTTGAGCTAAAATATTTTCTTGAATCATCAGATTTTGGGGGGAAATTTCGGGAGGATGGGTAGAATCTTCTCTTTCTCTCTCCATTGTCACAGTGATGATGTGGACCATATGGTAGAAAACAGAGGAAGCAGGCAAGTAAATTCTGAAACCACCGACTGAAACCGAAGGGGGGTGGGGTGATTCATAAACCGATACTTCTCCGGAATCGGCAATCGGTATGGGTTTAGGTTTTAAGGTAACCAAACAGCTAGTATGGGTTTTTCAATCCAGAAACCGATAGTCGATTCCCACCTTTTACAAAACAAACGGCACCTTAGGAGGTTGAGTCCATGAATTACCCCTAGGACGATAATTGTCTCACAAAGGAGATCATTTCCAAAAGAACAAATTCTCTCCATGGCAAGTAACGTACTTTAATCGATCTAATATTCAAAAAAAAAAAAAAAAAAAAATCAAAAAATGCAAAAGCAAAAAAATAAAAAGAGAGTCACTTATTTATTATGCAAGTCAAGAGTCTCCATTTATCTTTTCAAAAACAAAGAACACAAAAGTGTCAAGTCAAAGTATTATTTCTTTTAGGATTTTTTGTTGACCACCACCTTATATATAGGGTAGTTGGCAACTAGATACCTTTTTTTTAAAAAACTTGTTCAACACTACCTTATTAGAACATTTTTTTTTTTGGCATAAAGATACCTTTGGCCGGATTCCGGTGGACTTTTAATTTTTTGGACCATTTTGCCTTCACATGGGACGCACGTGATCACTTAACCACCTGATGCTATTATTTTTTTTTTTTTTGGTTTATCCCTCTGTATTTCTTTCTTCCCTATTTGCTTTCTTTTTCATTCAAGACACTCTAACCCCCAATTTCACCACTTTCTCTCATTCAAAATTGGTGCATATTTGGAGGGAAATGAGTTGATTACCCCCAGAAAATTTGCAAGGAAGGGGATTTCGGGCAAGACGAAGGTAATTTCTTTCAACATTTTTTTTTTTGATTTGGTTGGTTAATTTTGTTTTCTAAGAATTAGGGTTTGGGATTGAATTGGAAGAAATTTGGAGGTGTTTGAAGGGTACGTAAATATGAGAAATTTAATGTGAAGCTGAAGATGTTGAATAAAACAAAATCCCAAAGGCATAGGGTTTGGGTTAGTTAATTTCCTTCTCTTAGAATTAGGATTTGGTTTGAATTTTGGAATTAGATCTTCATTTATGTGTAATTTGGGTTGAGGAGGGAACAAAAAAAAAAAAANAAAAAGCAACTTAAGTGACCATGCATGTCCCACATAAGCACAAAACGAGCCAAAAATTCAAAAATCCACCGGAATCCGGCTAAAGGTAGCTCCATGTCAAAAAAAAAAAAAAAAATTGTCTTACAAGGTAGTGTTGAACAATTTTTTTTATTTTATTTTTAAATATCTAGTTGCCAACTACCCTATATATAAGGTAGTGGTCAACAAAAAATCCTTTCTTTTATGCAAGTCAAGAGTATATTTCATTACAATAAACAAAGAGTCGAGAGTCTTATTCTCCTTAAAAGCTATTAAAAAAAAAATTCTAGTCAAGAGTCTTTTCACTTCCATGTAAGTCAAAAGTCTTTTATTACAAATTGCAAGTCAAGAATCTTAAAAAACAAGAACGGGATACAAGATTAATATCAATATGTTACTTGCCTACACAAATCTCCTTACAAGACAAGTTTGTTGAGGGGCAATTTTAGACTCTTCTCCCACTTTTCTATAAAAACAACAAAAACACAAAAATTACATCCCAACACATTACATCTCATCTTAGAAGTTCCATGCTAGGACATCTTTACACAATTGCATTCACATAGACCATTGTAGAGTCATTAGGCATGTATAGGTCCTCCTAGGTCCTTACATATGGCATTCATCATCCATCTTGGATATCTTAGCTCATCACATCATGTAATTGCATAGGCCATAAACGACCCCTCTACATGTATGCATCTAGGACATTCTAGCACATTAACATCACATAGGGGCATTCTAGCAAAGTCATCGGCCATGTACATGAGCGTCCCTATCACATTCTTACATAGCATGCACTCACCCTCCGAGGGACTCCAAGAATTAGCACGACACTTTTTCTAATCAAGATCATTTCTTTGCCGTAGTGTCCTTTTAAATCGAAAGCTCACGAAGGCTAGTGGTACCATGTCGACCAACACAATGCTCACTCAAATCGTCGACCAACTACAAGACTTGAGTCTCCACCTCAATGTATTGGAGGCAAAGCACAACTAAGAGCGGCACCCTAGCTTCCGAGAACGACGAGGTCAAAACCCTCAAGGCTAAGATAGCTCACATCGAGAAGGTCATGAACAACACCCGAATTTTCGGTGACTTCGTAGTGAACACCTAAGGAGTGACCCCTGACATCAAGGGTATACTCCCAAAAAGGTTCACCATACCAGAGTTACCTACCTTCAAAGGCACCAATGACCCTCAAGTCCATCTAAGGGTATTCACAACGACCCTAAGCTTAAGGGGCGTTCACAAAACCCTCTACATGCATGTCTTTCCTCAAACTTTGAACACCTCCGTTTGATGTTGGTTCTTTAATTTGGATGCACACAAGATCAAAAGTGGTATGACCTCACTACTTAGTTCATCTCTCGTTACTATGACAACGTCATCCCTCTGATGATCTCAAGAGAGCTTGAAATCACAAGGTAAGAAGACAGTGAGACCTTCACCAACTTTGTCAAGAGGTGGAGAACTAAGGTAGCTGAAATGATCGACCATCCCTCCAAAAAAGAGCAAGTGAAGCTACTCATCAAAAACCTCCAACCTAGGTACTATGAGCCTTTGAAATATCAAGTCATAAGCACCTACTCGCAGCTCAATGACATAGGCATGCTTATTGAAGACGACTACTCACCCGACCATCACATATGACTTATTCGCTTAAGATAACGGGGGTTATGAATCTCACGGTAGCTCAGACGACGAAAGTCCTCCTCTTCAAGTCAACTACATCGCAACAAGGCCAAAGAGAGCATGCTCACTCCTTAGCCTACCTTAAGAGCAAGTCTTCGAAGAGCTCCTCAAAGAAGGCCTCATCATGTCAATCGGTCCTACTCTGTAATTGGTTAAGAGAGGGAAGAATTGGAACCCTGAGACATATTGCAGCTACCACCAAGGGAATGGCCACTACACATAAGAATGCATGCACCTAAGGCACAAGATCCAAGACTTGATCGACGATGGCATCATCTCTCCTCCATGAGCCCCGAGCTTAGAGTATTTAAGTCTAGTCCTTGTTAGAGATTCCTTTCACTTTCTTTCTTTTGTCGAGTCCAAGTCCTTTTCTTTCATGCATTGTAATGCTTTCCTTTACATTCAATAAATTGAGCCTTTTCTTTACATCTCCGTGATTTTGAGCCCAATGATAAATCTGAGTTGCTAAAACTTGATCAAACATCACAAAGGACCTTAAAAGACTAATTGAGAAGGACCAAACAAAAAGCAAAAACAAGGGGCAAAGAAATATCAAGGGACATTAAGATCATATCGAGGAAATGAGGCATTCATGTTGGCACCCTACATTGCACCTCTTTCACCCCCAATACAAAACACCATTTGCAACCCATTTGCAACCCATTTGAGCCTAAACACATGACCTTTCATTTTTCAAACCACATCCATCCTTAACCTTGGGACTAGGAGGTGTGCGATGGTGTCACTTTCCATGAGGGGAGGTGGATATCAAAGAAAACCAAAAAAAAAAAAAACAAAAAAGAGTGAAAAACAAAAGACGCAAAAAGCCCAAAGCAAAGAAAAACAAAAATAAGCAGTCCGTCTTTCTCGAAACAAGGAGTGACACCAAACACACTGGGGGCTTTATTACCGAAATTTTGAGCCTTAATATCCCTTTCTTTGACAACCCGCACCTTAGCCTAACGTTACAACCACAAAACCCTCCTAGAGGCATGATCAACAAGTGTGTCCACCTTATAAAAGAATAGCCCGCTAGGTCGAAAACTTGAAAGGCGACCTAGGAAAAACTGAGGGCACCAAGAGCCAGCTAAGACCGTGCACTCCAAATGGCTTAGGCAAAATTGGCAAGCCCGCTGGACGATCACCCAATACAATGATCTAGGCAGAATTTAGGGCACAAACTAACTCAAGTCCATGAACTACATCGGCCTGATTCCACATCGGATTGTAGGTAACCTCCACGAGGCCTGGCCATAATTACTCAATTACACAGGTCTTTTAAAGGGCTTACATGATCATTCACTAAAAGCAACTCAGAGTTTTAAGGGCTTGAAATCTTTGTGATTTACCCCTTCTTGGATTCGAACTCGCATCCCTTTAATAGTCTCCCACAAAACACCTGTTGTATTCTTTCTCTATCACTTAGCCAAATTCCCTTCACAATTCACTACATTCTCACCTAGGACTCTACACCTCGGATCGATCTTAGCATTCAACTCTCGGGCTCTTGGGGCCATCATCTCTCGAGTCATAAACCACTCTTTCGCATCTACCAAATATACCCTCTAGGGTTCCACTTCAGAATCGGGGGCTTTCATCCCTTTTCATCGCAACTCTATGGCATTCATAGACCCCAAGTCCTCTAAACATACGAGCATATCGAGCATGTTTACCCCACTCTGAAGCAGGGGCTTCCACCTTTAAATGATAGCATCTCTAAATTAATGGTTCCTTCGAAGCATCCTTCGCCTTTGTGCATACAACGAGGTACTTCACGGATCTATTCCAAGCCGGGGGCTTCCATCCCCCCGATCATGAATCAATGTCATCCTCTGACTCAAAGTCTTCCACACCCGAGGACGTGACAAGCATTTGTCACCCCACTCCGAAGTGGGGGCTCCTTCTTCGCCTCCGTGGTGCCATCACTTCTAATTACAATCCCAGTGTTGCATATGCTATATCTCACCATACTTTAAAGTCCATCTTCCCCAACATTTCATCTTTCTTGCGTCATCACCTCATTACCGAGTCACATGGAGCTTGTGCTTAGCCATCAACATAACATTTTAGAACCCTTCATCGCCTCAAAGGCCCATAGACATCGCATACATCACATCTTGCATGATTCAACATCTCATTAGCATCACACATCTCCACTTGGGTCTGTTCCATATTGCACAAACACTTTGTATAGGGTCCGTCCCGTATCACATGAGCTCCTTCACGGGTCTTCCCTATATCACAAGAGCTCTTCACGGGTCTGTTCCATATCACATAAGCACGTCACAAATCCACCCCATGTCGCATGAACACTTTATTGAGAGCGCCCCATATAGCATGAACACTTTGTCGGGTCCGCCCCATGTCACTTGTGCGCTTTCATCGGGTCCGCCCCATATTGCATCACATTCATAAGGTCCGTCCTTTATATCACCTCATGTTGCAAGGTCCGTCCTTATTGTCGTCCCATGTTTTGCATTAGCAAGGTCTGTCCTTTATATCACCTCATGTTGCAAGGTCCGTCCTTATTGTCGTCCCATGTTGCATTAGCAAGGTCTGTCCTTATTATCTGTGTCATCATTCATGCTACATGTTATCACTACATGCTCCATGCATATTCTTTCATACACCGCACATATCATTTCTACACTCTGTGCATGAACATCTATATGTGCCTCCGGAGCTCTCCATCAAGCAAAAGGACAATCGAAGAATGGAGCACCCAAAAATTTCATGAGAACGAACATAGAGCACTCTACTCTATCAAGGCAAAATATCTTTAACCACAAAAAGAGCATTCTACTCTTAAGGCGTGAGCACGAGCGAACTCCGAGTTCAAGGCATCCCAATCGAAAGGGACTTACTTTTACAAAATCTTTAAACCTCCCTAGCGTAGTCTAAACTCGGTTTAGCTCGGTGTTCACATAACAAGTTTCCCAACAAACTCTTTTCACCTCCCTCGCATACTATTAAACCCGACATGGCTCGGTACTTACAAAACAGGTTTGTCAACAAACCTTTTCACCTCCGTAATGGAGTCTTAAACCCGATTCGGCTCGGTACTTATAAAACACGTATTCTGACAAAACTTTTTCAGCAGCTTGAGAGAGCCGTGGTCCATCCATTTCTTTCACTCAACAAGTGACAAATTGCTTCTTTACAAAACACTTTAAGAAGTTTGGGGAATGGTAATCCATCCATCTATTCCATTCAACAAGTGATTACTCACTTAAAACCCGACTTTACTCGATATTCACAAAATAGGTTTTTTGAAAAACCTTTTCAACAGTTTGAGAGAATGAAATCCAATTTGTTCCTCTCATTCAACAGGTGGCTATCCACCTTGGCTCGCATGAAACCCGATTTAACTATGTATTCACAAAAAAGATTTTTTCCGACAAAACCTTTGAATCCCCACGAAGTCTTACTTATGAAACAGGTTTTCCAAGAAGCCTTTTCAGTAGTTTGAGAGAATGGCATCCTATCCATTCCTCTCATTCAATAGGTGGCTATCCACCTTAACACACATTAAACCCGACTTTACTCGATATTCACAAAATAGGTTTTCCGACAAACCTTTTCAGCAATCTGAGAGAATGAAATCCAATTTGTTCATCTCATTCAACAGGTGGCTATCCACCTTGGCCCGCATGAAACCCGATTTAACTATGTATTTACAAAAATTGTTTTTTCCGACAAAATCTTTGAATCCCCACGAAGTCTTACTTACAAAACAGGTTTTTCGAGAAGCCTTTTTAGTAGTTTGAGAGAATGGCATCCTATCCGCTCCTCTCATTCAACAGGTGGCTATCCATCTTAATATGCATTAACCTAATTTTGCTTGATATTCGAAAAACAGGTTTTCAAACAAACCTTTTCAGCAGTTTGAGAGAATGGCATCCTATCCGTTCCTCTCATTCAACAGGTGGCTATCCACCTTAACACACATTAAACCAGATGTAACGCGATATTCACAAAATAGGTTTTCCTACAAACCTTTTCAGCAATCTGAGAGAATGAAATCCAATTTAACTTGTTCCTCTCATTCAACAGGTGACTATCCACCTTAACACACATGTCCCTCCCAGGAATAGTTAGGGCCCGCCATCCCAGGTGGGTTCCGGACTACTTTGACTTTCACTCTTTCTTAGAGCTCAGTCAAAGTGGGGGCTTATGTAGACACCCCTACAGGTGTCTCCTAAGTCCCCCACCGCCCTATGACGAGCACAATAGTGCGCTTGGAAATGAAGAAGACTAAAGGAAAGATCTCATCCTTGGCTCCTATCTCATAAATTTTCTAGTCATGTTGTATCCCTTGCTCTAAGCTTTCCAAAACATCGAACGGATCTTAAATCGGCGTCCCGGATCAAAAGTTATGAGCATTTGAATATTTCTGCCCCAAAACGGAGCTTAAACCGGTGCCGCGGGGCCATGATCCGACCCACGAATCATAGAAAATACCTGAAAATCAAGTACAATCACTCTCGACCAATCACACGTGATAAAAACACTTACCACTCCAAAAAAAAAAAAACACCTGCGTTGAGGGGCTTGCCAATGGGGGCTCGGCAGCCCAACGGGTGGGCTGGCACACCGCCCTAAGCGGTGAGCTCATTGCCCCGACGGCGCATGTCGGGGGGTTTTTCGTGCCCTTTCATGTCCGCTTACGCTCTTTTCTTCTATTTCCCACTTCCTACCACTATATAAACTCCATTCCATCTTCTTCCCAGAAGGAGCAAGATTGGGAATTAAGGAGTTCAACTTGCTCATCGAGGAGAACAACTTAAGATTTAGAGAGGGAAATCTCAAAAAATAACTAAGAGAGTCAAAACAAGGTTACTATGCTCAAATAGAGAGAGAGATAGAGCCAAATCCACCTCCATTTTCAACCTTATTCCACCAAACTCATCTCCATATTCATCCACCTTCAACCACCTTCAACCATCTTCAACCACATTCATCCCACTTCCATTTAAACACCCATCCAAGCACCACAAGACCAAAACACACCCAAGCACCACAAAAACAAACACAAATCTAAGCACCACAAATCAAACACAAATCAAGCACACAAGCTTAAACACTCATCATCATCATCCAAGGATTAAGATCTTGTCAAGATCGCACTCAAGCCAAAGGTGTTCTAATCCGACGAGCTATCTCGTGTGCGATCTACCATTGGTTCATTACTTTAAACTCCCTCTTAATTTCCTATTTCGTTTCTATTTTGATAAGATCATATCCATTATGTGATTTTGTTGGCTTAAATTACTTGTCTTGAGATTTAAATGAATATGGCATAAAATCAATCTCATGCCCACTTGGCTAAACATTTCAAAATAAAACATGATCACTTAATTCACCGTTTTGCAAAGCATGTAAAACGTTAAATAAGTTCTAGGCTTAATTGGTGCACTAATCATTCGTAATTTTAGTCTATTAATTATGCCCATGAATTAGCAATTTAGATGGGTATGGTTTATTCAACCAAGTTCATCCCTAAGAGCTCCAAAGTGATCACCTTAATAATTCTTTGGTAGAAAATGTTTGCATAACCAACATAGCGAATGTAAAAGGGCTTAATCTATTGCATGCTCATCATGTGATTACAATGACAAACTATTGATCCATTGGAATAGAACCGTTATCACCAACGGATCAGTTGGCCTCCAATCGATTCTACACCCCCGAATTGAAATCTCTTCCATTGAGCATTTGAAGCCATTCCCCATCCGGAATAGGGTGCAAATCGGCTTGTTCATGATATCTTTCTAAATATTCATGTTCAAAGCCTTTTTTCTAAAATGGTTCCATATTTTCCTAAAATATGGTGGCGACTTCTCTACCTTCACATACTCCTAAACATAGTCCCTTGACTAATAAATGAATCAAAACATGATAAACAAGGCTATGGTGCCCCAAATCTAAAACAAACCAAGACACAAGCAAATGCCGCCCGCATTTGGTCCCTTCCACGCCTTTCGCAATTTTGTGGGGCGAGGTCCCAGGTCCCACAAGTTTGTATTTTATCAAAGTTGATTTTGTTTGGTGTTTCATGTAAGTGATTGCTTATCTTTTTTTTTTTTTTTTTGTGAACAGGCAAGGATTGCCTCGAAGGGCTCGGTGAGTTGACCATAACCCATGAGCTTGAGGGCCCATGGAAGGGATAATCATAACAAATCCACAAAGTGGGGGTATCCTTCTCCCCAAACATGAGTACCAGGGATTGAACCCGGGTCTCCTGGGAGCACGGATACCATCGGTACCACTTGAGCTAAAGGCTCTTGGTATGTAAGTGATTGCTTATGATATTAAATAAAATAATAGGAAGCAAATGCGTATCCAAAGTCAAAACTACCTTTAATAGTTTTGATGATCTTATGGGGAAATTTTTGTGTTGTTACGCTGTTGGATTCATTGTGTGACAAGTTGTATGCTACTGTGCTACAGTGTGCCCTAGATAGTTTAATAATTCAGGGGGTCAATTATCAGATGTTTGTTCTAGAGAGATGTTTAGGTTTAATTTCTAGTTATCTGTTGGCACCTGATTAGTTAATCTCACATTAGAATTTTCTTGATGTTTGTGATTGTCTATTCTATATTAGAAGCAGCTTCTATGATTTTACATTGCATCACTATTGTTTGATATAGTATTTGATATCTTAGATCCTTTGAAGTGTGCACTTGGTGTTTCCTTTTAAATATGTTTGTGGAATATTTGATGGGAATTGATAGGCTATCCTTCTTTCATCCCCACCAAGTATACATCATGTTGGTGTCTAATGGTACACATATCGCTTTAAGAATAAGCTTTGTCTATGAGCATTCATAGACATCACCTTTTTCGAAGCGCTATCTGATGTTGCGAATACATAGCGCTTTAGATGCATATTTGATATTAGCGTACAATTATGGAAGCATATAGTGCTATGTCTGCTTTGAAAAAGCGCCATCTCATGTAATATGGCGTAGTGAAAATTGGGTGCTTTCCCATGTAAGCATGTAGATGAGAGACACAGGCCAATGATGAATATAACACCACAGGAATCAGGATTTCCTAATAATTCTAATTTGATCGAGCTACGTCAAGCCGATTTTCAACTGTGCTATGTTTATATCCTTTAATTCTTAATCTTTTATATACATTTTGAACCTAAATACATAACAAAGTTCATGTTTTGGTCTACTTGGTGGCCTTTGGAGCAAAACGAGTTGAAATCGTAAATCTGGATAGTTTTTGCAGCTGATGGTATTTTGAGCATAACTTTCTCGTCAGACGAAAACTGGATGGTTCAAAAGAATTTAAAAAGATAAGAAATAGATCTACAACTTTGATGTTGAAGTCTTGGACATAATCAGAGTGTATCGAGGTGATAATTGAGCTTGAAGTTGAAGTTGTTGCTACTTTGAAGAAATGGGCCTAGAACTGTTCCATCTACCTGTTCCCTGCTTCCTTGGAGCCCAAGCTACGAATTCTGCGTATTAGGAGTCCAAAACTCAATTGATTTACTTTTCATATTTTAGGTATAGGTAGTCTTTTATTAGGGTTATTATATTCAAATTCCTTTTATTAGGAAAGTGTAGAAGGCTATATATTCAGCCCTTAGGGTTGCTAGAGAGACATGGATATAATGATTATTTCTCTTGATATTTTTCGATGTTCATCCATGGCTATGCGTAGCTAAATTCTTGATCTTGGTTGAAGGAGACTGAAGCCTCGGAAATAATGAAACTGGGAGATCTAATTTATTTTAATATTCAATTCATGCATGAGTATTTATTGTTCTTCTGTGCTTAATTTTATGATTATGTCGTTTAATTGCTAGGAGCACTACTAGTTAATTACTCGCTATAATCTACTATTAAGTTAGATACTAAGGCCGTAATTGTTTGATCTCTCTGATCTGTGAAGCACCTGAGATTGAACTGATTTCTATTCAACTTTTAGATCTTATAAAGAACACTCAACTTGATTATATGCAAATGCTGTTGTTGTGTAGTCTTGCTCTATCGATCTTCCTATTTCTTAATGCTGTTATTAGATTAAATCGAAAGCGCTGGTCTTAGTTTGTTTAATAGTTAGGGTTAATTAGACCGTTGGTATTCTAGTTAATTAATAATAAGAAAATATAGGAATTAATATTCCACGGTAGATATTCTTTGCATAATTGATTCATACTTGCATCAATGATCAGTAATAATTTTGGTGGATTTTAACTTGACCCAAGGTTTGTCGCTCTTTGAATTCATCACTTGTTAATTGGTTTCTTATTTTCTTTAGATTTCTTAAATAATCAAACGTTTGACCCATCAAACAATAATAATCCCAAAATCGTTTATTGATATCAATAATCGTTTATTGAGATTGGTATTCCTAAAAAATTATCAACGATTTATTGGAGGTGAGATAAAGAAAGAAAGAAAAAACTAAATAGAGTTCTAATTGCTGCCACCTCAACTAAATTATAACAGAAGTGTAACGGTGTTAGTCGCGGACCAATTTTGTGGGAATGATACAAACTTTGGATTAATGGCATCAATTAATGAAGTTCGGACTGTTATTGTCTGATGGCACAAAAGTTGTATTACCGATGTCAAATTTTCCTTCTTTTTTTTTCTGCATTAATCTTTTAATGCTAAGATGCCGATTGGATAATTGCAATGCAAGATGATTTAAATTAGTTTGAAAGAAGCCAAGTTTGCCATCTCGTTCCAAGACCGAAGGATTGAATGGTAATTGGCACAAGATGAGTGTTTCAGAACAAAGCCGATAATGAGCAAGGTACCATGGTAAGGAACAAGGCCAGATTTGTAGTTCAGAGCTCAATTTTGAAGAAGGCATTATTTATGATGAAACCTTTGCTTCCATTGTTAGAATTGAAGTCATTCGAATCCTTATTGCATTTTTGTCTCATATGTGTATGTATCACCCTCCATCAAATAGACGTCAAGAATGCCTTCTTGAACAGTAATTTGAAGGAGGAAGAATTTGTGGAATAACCTCCCGGTTTTGAAAGTCAAGAGTTTGCTAATCATGTTTACAAATGAGATAAAGCGCTATATGGGATGAAGCAAGTCCCACGTGCATGGTATGAATGCTTGCTTGTCTACATTTCTAATGAACAATGTCTTTTGAAGGGGAAATGTTGATAATACTTTGTTTCTGAAAGTCAAAGATAAACACTTACTAAATGTGTAAATTTATGTTGATATTATATTTGGTGCAACCAGTGAGTGTTTGTGCAAGGAATTTTCTAATCTTATGACAAGTGAGTTTAAGATGAGCATGATGAGTGAGCTTAATTCCTTTTGGCCTTGCAAATAAAAGCAATTAAAAGAGGGAATCGTGATCTACCAGTAAAAGTATCTCAAGGAACTCCTTAAGTGGTATGGAATGAAGAACTCAAAGCCAATGGATACACCATTACTCTACCAAACTTGACATGGATGAAAAGGGCAAGCACGTACATATTGAGCTATAACTGGCTCTCTCTTTTGTCTTACCATAAGTAGACCCGATATTGTGTTTTGGGTTGGCTTATATGCTCGATTTCAATCTTGTCCTAAGGAATCGATTTTGCTTCCCGCTAAATGAATTTTGAGACATATTGCATGGTAATGATAATTTGTGCTTGTGGTATCCTTTTAGTTCTAATTTGAGCTTGTTGGGTATGCTGATGCAAATTATGTGGGCTTTCTTGTTGATAGAAAGAACACATCCATCATGACACACTTCCTTGGTTCTTGCTTGGTTTCATGGGGTTTAAATAAACAAAACTCAATTGTCTTATCTACGGTTAAGGCCGAATATGTTTTAGCAGCTCATTTTGTGCAAGAATGCTTTGGATTAAGCAACTATTGAAAGACTTTGGTATTGATATAGATTGTATACATATCTTTTGTGAGGACACAAGTGCTATTAATATTGCTAAAACCCTCTGTTAACACAAACGAACCTAGCATATTGGCATAAGGCACCACTTCTTGAGAGATCATATTGAAAAGGCTCACATATCCATGAACTTTTAAAAAAACAGATAATAAAATTGCGGATAGATTTACTAAAGCACTAAGCCATGGTCGTTTGAGAAGGTAAGGCTTAAGCTTGGAATGGCCAAAATTTCCTATGTCCCCATGTTGTTCCCCTCCCCTTGATAATTGATGAAAATATGATTATTTTGTGTTGCATTTACTGGTATTTTGGCGTTAATTATGTGAGTCCAAAATTGAACTTTTTACAATTCTGTTGCACAAGCAAATTTATGTGAGACTCATTTGTCATATGATGTTTCCCGTAATTTTCTTTATTGAATATTTGATCAGGTGGCCCATGTTTAATTGAATTTTACAAATTTTTCTATTTTTTTTTAAATTTTTTTCCCCACGCGAGGCCTTCCTTTTGTTTCATTTGTTTTTCTTTGAGAGAGTGTAATACTCTAATGATTCCGTGGTTTAGGAAAGTTAAAATGGTTTGACGGTACTACTCATACCACCAAGGTGCGTCTTCTTTTTAGGTAGTCAAACCCAAGAAACTTCCCAATTAAGTTGCTTGGCTAGCAGTAACATTAGGATGGGTGACCTCTTGGGAAGTTTTTGATGAGCATGCGTGTGAGTAAAAAGCATGCTGGAAAAACTTGTGATGGTATGTGGATTCAGTCCTCAACTAGGTTAGCAGATCTTAGTAGCACCAGCTACTTCTGTAGTGTGCTACCCTAATGAGTTCATGGTTGAGAAAAGCTTAAAAGTTTTGATGGTACTACTCGTATCACCAAGGTGCATATTCTTTTCAGGGAGCTCAACAACCCAAGAAACTCCCAAGTAAAGGGTGCTTGGATGACAGTAGTATTGGGATGGGTGGCCTCCTGGAAAATTTCTAAGAAGCATGCGAGTGAGGACAAAGGATGCTCGAAGCACTTGTGGTGGTCTGTGGGGTATTATAGCCAATCACTGACTCTCATGCCCTATTTTTGCTGTGTAAAAAAAAAAAATTGTTTTAACTCACGATTTTTGGTGGCTGGGCCGAGCCCAACCACCTTCACCGACTACACAGTGGCCAGCCTAAGCGAAATCCGACAAGAGGGGACCTTGTTCCCTCTCCTCCTCCCTTTACTCTATTTCACTGTTCTATTTTCACAATAAATAAAGAAAAGAAGAAGAGATGTTGCAAGTGCATAGACACCCTAATCGGTGTCTCATTAGTCCTCACCTCGCCCAATGATAACAATAATAGTCAACTTGGAACTGATGAACACCTGAGGTAAGATCTCATCCTTGGCTCCTTCCTAATAAATTTTGTTCCCAAGCTATAACCCTTACTCTAAGCTATTCAAAACTTCAAACGAACCTTATATCGAAGTTTCGGATCAAAAGTCATGTCATTTCTAAGTTTTCAACCCAAAACCGAGTCTAAACAATCCAACGGGCGCACGAACCAGCCCGCACACCATGGGTTTGACCCATTTCCAACTCCAAACCGACCCTACGTGCGAAAACTGGCTTAGCATCTAAAATCTTAGGCGCACAAGGGCTAGCGCGCTAGATTGAGGTTCTACGCCTAGCATGGAGCTTCAGCGCCCGGGCAAGCAGCGCCTATTTGCAGCGTGTCCTGGGAGATTCCGTTTGGATTTGTATGCCCTTTCAAGACCTTTTTTTTTTCTTTTTTTAATCTTCGATGCCCTTATCTCCATTTCCACCTTCATACCTCTATATAAACCCCCTTCAACCTTCATTTCAAAAGAGATCTATTTGACAACATCATTATGCCCAAATACAAGTAGAGAGAAAGCTTAAGCAAGGTTCTCATGTCCAATTAGAGAGAGAGAGAGAGAGAGCTGAATCCATCTCCATCTTCATCCACCTTCATCCACCTTCAACCTCATTCAACCAAATTC
Organism: Mesembryanthemum crystallinum; assembly: GCA_030267885.1. Classification (NCBI taxonomy): domain Eukaryota; kingdom Viridiplantae; phylum Streptophyta; class Magnoliopsida; order Caryophyllales; family Aizoaceae; genus Mesembryanthemum; species Mesembryanthemum crystallinum. Next base: position 3,315 of record BSSO01001731.1, on the reverse strand, counting down.
ATTTCCATCTTCATCCACTTTCAACATGTTCATCCACTTTCAACCTTGTTCATCTACATTCTTCCCATATTCATCCAAATCAGCACCCAAATACAAATCCTAACACCAATTATCAACCTCTAAGCACATCCTAAACACAAGCACCACAAATCAATCACAAACCCAAACACTAATCAAGCACACATGCTCAAGCACACATCATCATCCTCCAAGGATCAAGATCTTGCCAAGATCGTTCTCAAGCTAAATATATTCTAATCCAAGGAGCTATTCCCGAGGGCACACTAATTTGGTTACAATCACTTTCTCAATTTCTCTTTCTATTTTGGTTTTTCTCTACTTCTACTCCTCTATTATTTTATTGGGTGCTTATTTCATTTATAACATTTCCATTATTAATCTTCTTCATGTAGTAATTTTAGCTTAATCATTCTTATTTTTATGCTCAAAATAAATTTCATATGAAAATGTAAAAATCATGTATGTTCACTTGACAAATAATCATTAAATCCGTGTGAAATTGGACGATATGTGTTTATAGCTTTCAAATCACGAAAATGGCTAAAAAAAGTCCTAAATGAAATCGATGCATCAATCACTTGTCATTCACCACATTGATTTCATTCATGGATATAGGCTCTAAATGAGATCGATTCATTCAATTGAACTCGTTCATGAGCATCTAAAGTGATCACCCTTACTTGTTGAATGCTTAAATCATTTAGATATAAACTAGAAATCGGGCTAAAATGTTAAATAAGTTCATGAGCATCTAAAGTGATCACCCTTACTTGTTTGGGAAGTAGGAATAGTGCCACATCACAAATTAGTGGAAAAACTTGACGAAAAACCCATGTTTTGGTCATTCAGTTCAATTTCCCAAACCACAGGGCACTATCTGTATTAGTAAAAAAGTTTTGGGCACCAATTATAAGAGTCAAAAGTACATGGGTACCAAGTGGAATTTTCGATAAATAAATTATTTATTATGTGATAAAATGAATTAAATGAGAAAAGACTCCTAGTTGGTACCACTAGGAGTAAATAGAGCTTTGTAAGGGGCATATGGGTGATGCATTGCCGTTGGATGATTGATTCCCCATTGTTTTTCTTCTAGTTAGTGACCATACATCTTGGGTTTGTTAGAGAGGGTGTGCACAAAAATAATGTATTAAGACGATAGTCGAATGTTGTTGTTGGGGTCGACGTGAGCTTCTCACTCGGTGTACTCTTACTCTCTTACCTTTCATTAATTGAAGATTGTTTTATCTGAAATTTTATATGTGAGTGTGATCATCATAAGCAAGATTACAAAAGTTAACATGATTGTCTACTTGTGGTTATCTACTTGTACAAGAAAATATTTTCAATATTTTTTCAAATTAGAGGTAAGTGTTTATACGGGGGAGGATATTGCTTTACCTCAAATTGTGTTGTAGAACACTTGAGAAAAAAGCCCACACCAAGTCTACTCACACAAAACCTCTAACTCGGGGTAGACAAAATCCCTAAAAGTTAGGGTTTGAGTGAAAGGAGAGAGAAAATCTGAAATTTTGGGAAATTGGTGTTTTTGGTGAGCGAATGATGAGTTTGTTCTAGATGAGTAGAATTTGTGAGGATGGAGTAAGAATGAGGGATTTGAGTGGTGAGATAAGGGTTTGAGTGAGGGAGAGTGAGGGGAAGAGGGAGATAGGCTCGAAAATATGGTGGTGAATGAGTATGAGTTGGGATGTTGCCCGCGTTTTACATTCGCAGAACAGCAGCTAAACTACTCCATGTAGAAATGCATGGCACTGTGCGTCTGGCTTTTTCAAAAAAATTCGGGCACGAGGCATGTTTTGGGCCATGGGAGAATTTATTCAACTTGGCAAAGTTTTTATCCAGTCACACTATCCCTTCACATGGCGCAGTGTCTAGGCTTTTCTCTAGCTTACAAGATTCTCTAAAGGGGCACGACCCTTGCTATGGAGCACGGGGCCATGCATGTTTTGATGATCTCCCAAGAAGCTTTCAAACCGAACTTTTAGCGCTAATTTTCGCTTAGACCACCACGACCACGACTCTTACACACCATAGGTCATGACAAATCCAGGTTTGAACAATATGAGCTCTCCTCTTTATTTGAGGCAAGTCCCTACACACAAATGCTCACTAAACAACATTTTTGTATAAAAACTATATACAATGAAGAAAACCAAAAATAAAATCACACCTAAATCTAAAAACAAACCAAAAGCACTATAACAAATGTTAAGTTGCAAAATCACTCTGGTTCATCAAGTAAGATGACAGACTTGAGTTTCAACACCTCAGCACCCTTATAAATCTTCAACAACTACCCGTTGGCCATAAAGGTACCCCTCTTCAGATGTGGGATCTCTATTAAAATTAGATAGGTAAACCTTTCTAACCAAAAATGGACCGGACCATCTAGACTTTAACTTTCTAGGGAAAAGCCTCAACCTAGAGCTAAAAAGGAGCAAGTTTTGGTACTCTACAAAGTCACGCCACGAGATATGCTTGTCATGTAATCTCTTGGTGAGTTTCTTGAAAAGTTTGGCACTGTCATACGCATCTTGCCCAAATTCATCCATCTCATTGAGCTGTAAAAGTCTTTGTTCTCCTGCAACCTGCACATCAATGTTAAGAAACATATACGACAACCCAATATGCTTTAAGCTCAAGCTCAACCGGCAAATAACAAGCCTTTTCAAAAATCAACCTATATGGAGGCATGCCACCGGGTCTTAAATGCATTCCTATATGCCCATAATGTATTTAGTTATTATGACCAATCTTTCTTAGATGTAAATTCCGTTCCAATATAGACTTCAACTCCTTATTGGACACCTCAACTCTCCCACTTGTCTATGAATAGTAAGTAGTGACACCAAATTTGCTCAATAAGGCATTCAACTGCCTATGAGAAAAAGGTTTAATTTCCCTCCATCACTAATAATGACTCTATTGGTGCCAAACATTGTCAAAATGTTAATTTTCAAAAACTTAAGGAAATTTTGACAAAAATAATTCCACCTATTTGGTGCCTAACAAAAATACACATAATTTTGGGAATAATCCAACTATTAGCTTCTCTCACCACAGCATTCCATGGATAGACGGTGTTGCACTCCGTTAGTATTAGGGTTAATCAGCCAATTTAAATGCTAATCTGCCATTTTTATCTTGAAACAAAGATAAAAATATTTAATTACCTAAAATAAATAATATTGTTTCTATATTTCTCTCTCCTTATCAAAAAAAAAAAAAAAAACTCTCTATCTCCTAAATCAATCTAGGAAAAATTCCACTTCG
>BSSO01001730.1:0-22117 GCA_030267885.1 Mesembryanthemum crystallinum | reverse complement strand
GTTAAAGCTCACAGCTACAGCTAATTTTGCCAAACATAGCCATAGTATTATCTACTCATATGTTTTACTTAAGAAGAAACCTTTTTATGTTAAATTTAAATGGGAGTGGAAAACTTGCACACTTTATTGAGTTGTAAAATATGGGACGAGTTTATCAAGAGGAAGCAAACGCTCAAAAAGAAAATTGAGGTCGCGACGTGTTTGAGGAGATCCATCTCTGATTTCTAGCTTTGGCGTGGTATGGCGTGTCTCTCAAGTCCTGCAAAAAACTAAAAAGCGCCATGAGAGAGAAACCCAGTAAGTAAGAGAGAGAGAGAGAAAGAAGTTGCTTTTTCTGATTTCTCTGTTTTTATTTTTCTGGTTGGTGTTAGGCAATGCGTACTCTGTTAGTGCTAGTAGATAAATAGACCAGAGAAAAAAAGACACTCTCTCTCTCTCTCTCTACTCTCTACTCTCTACTCTCTCTCTCTCAATTCTTCTTCTTCTTCCCCCCATTTTCATTTTCACTTTTTGCAAAAGAGAAGAACAAGGGCCCCCCCACAACTAGTAGCAGAAGCAGCAGCAGCAGCAGCAGAAACAGAAGCAGAAACAGAAGAGCAAGCAGCCCCATTTGAAGAAGAAACACTCTTTCCTTGTCCTTTCTCTCTCTATCTCTTCAATGTTGGTTCTCTCTCCTCTATCTCTCTCTCTGAGATCCTAATTAAATTTCACTTCAGCATTGTTTTGTTTGGTTAAGGTTCTCTCTCTAATTTCAACCAATGTCATACCCCTTTCCCTCTTTCAAGACTTGATTTTTCTTCCTTTCCCACTTTCCTTTGGGGTTAACCAGTTTGATCTACTATCAACCATTTGTCTCTACTTTTTCTGGGATTTCTTTGGGTTGATGTTTCTGGGTTTTTGTTTACCTTCATTGTTGAGGAAGAATGTGTCACATGTTACGAGATTTTTAGCCCAAGTTTTGCTTACCCTTTGTTTTTGCATACAGGGAAGCTCTGGGTTTTTCTTTAAGCTAAAACTTAGTTTTATTTTATTTTATTTTTTTAAATTTAAAATGTTCTGTGTTTATGTACTTGAAGATTCTAGAAGTAGATTTTTAATTTTTTTTTTCCGATATGTTTGTACGGTTTTAAAGATCTCGCCTTTTTTCCTATCTTCGGCTTCTGTGATCAATGGGACAATATTTTTTGTCTCTCCCTGCTATTTACCCAATTACTCAATCAAACAAACGAAAAAGGAAAAAATAAAGGATGATGAGAAATTATAGTAACAATAATTGGAAGTAACCCAACCACTAAATTGGAAATATAACTAGCTTAAAACTTTCTCTATTCCTCTTTATTTTGGTCTGTGTAAATGAAAAATTGTTATTTTACCAGAATTGTTATCTCCAACTTTAGTTGGCTTCTTTAAACCTTTTCCCTTTTGCACTTTAATGTTCATAGCTAGTTTTGGCTGTGCAAATCTGATTAATTTGCTCTTGCTTGGTTGTTGCAGCTTCTAGGAAGCTGAATAGGAGTGGTAGCTAGAAGATGAATGGGAATCGACCAATGGAGGTGTATTACACCCACACAGGGTATCCTTATACAGTTAATGAAGGCTATTTGGGTTTCTTCGATGGCCCTGCCCACCCTCCTGTAAATTATGTTTACCCTACTGTCCCAATGCATAATCAGGTATAATGCTTGCTCTTACTTGTAAAAAAATAACAGCTGTTATAAAATAACAAAAAAAAATCATTGTATGTAGTAGCCTGGTGTGATTCAGGGGTTTGTGCAAATGTTGTTGGTTTCTATGTTTGTGGATGTCTGGTGCTTCATAATCAGTTTGTGATTCATTGTTGATGCTATAGAAAGCAGGCTTGTTTATGTCAAAAGTAAGCTAAGGGAGTAGTTTTTTTTTTTTTTTTTTAATGAAGCAGATTTTTGTATCAGCTCATTGATAATGGTTTCTTTATTGTTTGTGAAGCATGTTTTCTAAATTGCAAATTCTATTTCTCCCGAGTTTACTGACTAGAGTATATCTTTGTCATTGTAACTGTCTAAAAGAGGGGTCAACTGTGTGTTATATTGACGCCTTCAACTGGAATAATGAGGGTGAAGAACATTCTTATAAATAGTCAACTAAGATGTATATTCCCTTTTTGTCTATCAAGGAACCTGCATATTGGTCAATGAATATGAACTCCTACAGATCTGATTTCTCTGATGCTGGAAGTACTTCGTATTATGGCTATGAGGTTAATGATACTTTACCGAGAACTGAAATAAACCGGAGGACTTGGGAATATTCATCATCAATGCACGTTGAAGAGCCAACCATGGATATGCAATCTGAGGAAAACATAGTCACAAGTTCTGATGGTGCTGAGGAATGTGAGTTTTGCTGTGAGCTGCAATTTTGTCATTCTTCTTATTATTTCAGTATGCTGATGTATTAACCCTTGATTCTGTTTATCACAATGAATACTTTGAATTCACATTGACTTCTATTTTGAAGATATGCACTCAAAAACTGTTTTTAAGATGTTGTGATGATGTTGCCACCTGGTCATATTGACCTGGATATCTGTCATTTTTGTGAAATCACTTCTGAGTTCTGACCACTACAGAAGCTTCATTTCCTTATTTGAATGGACATTGATTTTTAGAGAATTAGGAGTCTTTACAGGGTTTGACTGTTTGCAATTTCCTCTGTACCTGCAGGCCCTGTAGATCATCAAGACGCCACTAGTCCAGAGGTACAAGCCTCTATCATCATCATGTTTTTTGGTGCAACCAAGATAGTATAGACAACTGCTTAGCCAAAATTTTGCAAATTTGCATGTGAAATACAGGAAAGCATGCTTTGGCTTTTACATTCTACCATTCTTGTGATGATCGCTGTCTTATAAATAATCTTAGGTTTTTCCCAAAACCCTGTAAACTGATAATGCTGGTTGCCAGTTGAAAAATGTAATGTTCAGCTATGCCTCGTATGTTTTAGGCAACTTACTTTGTGCACAGAGTTTTAGTAGGTCATATATTTGAAATGGAGTCGCACTTTCCTGTTGTTGGTTAAGTAAGCCTGCCTTTCTCTGTGTAATTACAGGATGATTGGCAGGATAACGTTGATCCTGATAACATGACTTATGAGGTTTGTCACTATCTCCTGATAACCAAGACTTTTCTATTTTTCTATCTAAGCTCTTGGACACCAATAATTTTGTTGTGGTCAGTCATGCTTGGCTGAATTTTGTGGTGTGAAGTGACAGTTGTTGGTCATTAAATACTTCTTCAGTGTAATATTTTTACTACCACCAACTGCCAAGTGGTAAACTTACAGTTCTAGCCTGTGGTGGATTTAATCATTTCCATAGGATAGAACATCCAAATGCTAACAATTCCACATAATTATTATTAATATTGTTCCAGAACCAGATCATCATTGATGAATTTTGATCTAGAAGCTGGGAATTGCAATTTATTTAAGTGAATTTGGACAATTGCTGATTTATCCAATTTCCTTTCTGAATGTGTATTGTGTAGTAAAGTCTTCATAGTTTTCAAGGTCCTGTACTAGTTTACTTTGTTACGTTGTTTTTAAATTGAATAGACAGTTAGTGGATGATTAGTTCCCAAGTTTAAATTGAATAAGAAGAGTGTAACACTTGCATCTTTCAGAAGGCTACTGTTGGCTCTCATCTATCTGAGCAGACGTTTGTCTACTTTTATTATTGTTAGGCAGCTCAAGATTGCATCTCTATCCTCTTTGGTGAATTGATACTTCAAAATACTTGTTCATCATATTTAAATTCAGACGAATCGTTTTGTTTTAGAAGATCATTTGACAAGAGGAAAAAGATATGTTGATCAATTTAATTTTTGCACCAGAAGGCAGCTTTGCAAATCTCATGATACTGTAGTCGGGGAGTTTGCTGAACATATGCTTCTTGTTATTCTGATTTCCAATTTGTTCCTATCAGTGAGTATGGAGTTTATATGGTGTGCTTGTGAGGAAATGGTTCTTCTTAGTTGTGTGGCTGTTCTATTCGTGAACTGAAAGCTCAAAAAAGTTAGTGAATGATCTCTCTTGCTGCAGGAATTACTTGACCTAGGTGAGGCTGTTGGAACTCAAAGTCGAGGTCTTTCCCAAGAACTTATCAAGTTACTTCCAACCTCAAGGTACAAGGCCGGTGGCTTCTTCTCAAGAAAGAAAACTAGGGAAAGGTAATACATTGGCATAAAATGCTACATTCATTCGAGAATCAACTTGCCCTATGTGTGCTCATGCCCTATGACTAGTGATCTCTTCATATCTTCCCAGCCAGCCATCAACATCACTGACCTGGTGCTCCTTGAATTTGGGATTTGTTACTTTATTGATGTTGTACAGATACTTGATATGTCACCCATTGATTTTCCATCACTTAGGTGTCGTTGACCTTATGTTCTTTTATTAAATATTTGACTATCCTCTCTCTGCCTAGGTTGAATACGTCGTGTCTTAGGAAATTTCACCTGAGTTTTTTTTTTTTTTTTTTGAATAATCCGTCTACAGCTTGCCAACGACTGTTGGACTTTGCATGATTGAAATTACAAGTTATCAGGCCCCCAGATGAGATGGTTGGTGGTTGACTGTGGAATTCATGTAAATGCTTCTCAATGGAGTTGTGAAAGTGTGCAGAGATTATATAAACATATTGATAATATGTAGAGTATAACTTGATGCAGTCAGTAAATGGTTTCCTTTCTCTAAGCAGTATCATCTCTTACAGGAACCTTCATCACTTGGGAGTATTATTTTCTTTGCCGTCTCAAATTGGTTCATAATCATGTTTCCTTTAGGTGATATTTGTTGTTCAGATTCTTTTCTTGTGTTATACGAGTGTATGTGAAAAAGTGGTCTGAGTGCAATTTTATTGAGGGGTTACCTTCTTCCGGCAACTCACTTTTTCAATTTTAATGGCATAATTTGCACACAGATGCGTGATATGCCTGGTGACCTATAAAATAGGGGATCAACAGATGACACTGCCGTGCAAACATGTATACCATTCCAAATGTGGCAGGAAATGGCTCAGCATTAACAAGGTGAAAACTACACAGATTTCAGTATTCTAATTGTACAATCTATTGTGCCTTGTTCTCGTACTTATAACCCTTTTCATGTGCACAGACATGTCCAGTGTGCAATAGTGAAGTATTCGGGGATGAAACAAGGAGTTGAAACATTAGCAGGCGAGCGTACAGATACAAGTTCAGATTTTCGTTTTCAAATTTTTGTTGGTGGCTCCTGCTTTTTGGGCATTAGAGAGCTGATTTTGAATGTAGGGCTATATAGTCCCCCCTTTTTCTAACTGATAGATGATCACTTAGGCCTTTGTAGTAAGCAAAATTAATGAAATGAAAGAACATATATACAGAGATCTTCTTCCTGTTTCTGATGGTGTTGATATTATTACGGGATATCTTTGATGGCCATGAATCTTTCATAAACCAAGACTTGTGTACTACAGTATACTAGTGGAGTATTATTTTCTGCCAATGATGGGGATTTGAAGTTGGTGGTGGTGATTCAAGGGTTATCATACTCACAATACAATCTTTGTATACTACTAATTCTCTTCCCTAATGCTTCGAGTGATGCTGTTATGAGAAGAAAAGGCAAGTATATTCATTTAGCTACTAGCTACCTTTTGCCCTGTATTAAACATACAGTACAATACACCAGTAGTAAAAATCTTCAGTAAGGGCATTGTTTGTTGCTACTCTGCATTTTGTTTAGTTATGCACGTACAGATACAATTCATTTATGTACTGCTACTTACTTTTCATCTTACATACTTCACCCATTCATTTAATTCAGTTACAACCATTTGTTGACAAAAAAAAAAAAAAAAAAAAACAACCTTTAAGGTTTGTTATATTCAACTTGTTCTACAAATTAGTGCATAATGTAAACTTGGATAATACTTAGACTTAATTACATATGCATTTACAAATTAATCTTATATCCTTGTTGGTCATTTCATATCTTACTAACTATTGATAACCAACTAATTACTAAACATTATTTACGATCCGCCAATGCTATCAGCTAGTCAAACCAATTGATGGTAACCAACTGATCAAACTAGTTACCAACCATTAGCTACTAGCTATTTGCCAAACAATGCCTTGGGTTGATTATACTAGATATATAGTTTTATAACATGCAAATGGTAGAGTTTATTTGATTTTTTTTCTATTGGATCATTAAAATTGTTTTTAAAAGTTCTTTCATAAAACTATAGTACTCCTTTTTCACGCTTAACAAAAATTTGAAAGAAATAATGTCAAATTTGTAACCTACACCCTAGTAGCTTGTTTCCATAAGATCTTAAGCTAGCTTTTTAAGAATTTAGATGTTCATGATACAGTTTTCAATTACCTATTATACTCTCAGCCACCAAACAGTTTGACACGTTAATTTTAAGTAATTTTTACATTAAAAAAAAAAAAAAAAAAAAGAAGAGAAAGAAGAAAAGGTATAAAAGTGGTATAAAGAGGCAAACCAAGAAGCAAAGGGTGGGGTTTGTTGTGTTGTCATGGAACCTTCAGCGCAGTGGAGTGCACTGCCAAGTGACATCCTGACCACCATCGCCGCCCACCTCCACCTCAACTCCTCCTTCTCTCTCCACCGCCTCCGCCTCCGCCTCCGTGCTGTCTGCTCCTCATGGCGCAACGCCATTCCCCTCCATCCTTGTCACTCTCCTCCTCCACTATTCCCTCTCATCATCTCTCCTCCAACCACGCCTTCCTGCCACCTCAACCCCACCCTCCCCGGAAACTTCGGTGACTTCTCCGTCGTGCAATCCACCGTCCTCCGCCTCTCTCCTCTCTCCCCTCCCACCAATTCCAATTCAAATTCCGTTTCATGGCTCCTCAAAGTCTCCCAAACAAACCCTAACACCAACACTTTCTCTCTCCTCAACCCCCTCTCCACCACCAAGATCAAACAATTTCATGGCAACCCCACCTCCATCAACCTCCTCGACTTTCGCGTTTCGGAGATCGCCGTTTCTTATCACCTCAATTTCGCCGGTGGCTCCCCCGTTTACGTTAGGAAGGTCGTGGTTTTATCCGACATGTCGGTGCTCATCTTGTCATATGGAGGAAAAATGGAGCGTTGGAGGTTCGGTGACCACTCTTGGGCTCCTCTTCTTGGTGAGGACAACAATAAGCGGGATCGTAATTACCATTTTGATGATGCCATTTGTTTTCGTAACCAATGCTATGCTATTAATATTAGTGGGATTCTTGTCAAATTCGATTCTGATTTCAGTCCCGTTGAAATAACTAGCCCAATGGGGTATTCTCCTAGTGAGCAAAAGTATCTTGTGCCTGGGGATAATGATGATGATGATTTGTTTCTAGTTAGTAAGATTTCTGACCCTGACCCTGAATTCTATTATGATTATGGTGAGGATGAGTTCATTCTTAATGAGGAGACATTTGAGATGCCCATAAAAATGAGAGTCTTTAAACTCAACTGGAAGCGGGGTGATTGGTGTTTTACTGGCAGTTTGGATGACAAGGCTCTCTTCTTGGGAGATGATGTTTCGTTTTCAATATCGGTAAGGGATTTTGATGGATGCAGAGGGAATTGCATCTACTTGACAGAGGAATGTTTTTACCAAGATGATGATGAGGATAATGTGTATGGTCAAGATTCGGGTTTTTATGCCTTGGATGAGCCCCTCGCCGTAAGGTTGGCTGCTGCCCCAGAATATGCCCGAGTATTTTGGCCACCTCCTCCTTGGCTGTTGCAGGGTACTACTTCTGCTGGAAACTGAATGTAAGTGTTCTAGTATGCTTCAAGTTCCCATTCTTCCATCAAATAATCTAGTTCCATTTTTCTTTTTCGGTTTCTATGTTTGCTTGTCAGTAATTTATGTGTGTAGACTTGAGAAGCTTTCTCTTTTGATTTTCTTTTTGTTCAACGTAGTTAGATGCTCTATGTGATCATATAATTTGATATTACAAACTGTTTAAAATTGATCATTGGTAGATAAAGAGTTCAAGTAGAAGTTGGTGCAATCACCTGCCAATGCAATTTAGAAAGATTAAGTTATATACCTGTTAATGGCTTTGCAGAACTCAATGACAAACATGCTATAAAGAGAGTTCTTTGAAAGCCCTATCCCGCAGAAGCCTCGGCATTTTTTATACTATAACAGTGTAGACCGTCATTGAAATAGGCCTTACACTTCACCAACTCTCATAAGCCAGTCCTCCCTGATTATACTTGCTTTACCAACTTGGATGTTGTCCCCTTCAATTTACTCTCATGCTCATCACTGGTACGTAGTTGGCCCACCCTTTCTCCTGGGCATGCCTCTATCATAGTTGCTTTCTTTCTTGGGGCCTTTAAATCCCTTATACCTGGATTCCATGATGCCAACATAAGACTACCTCATTTTCACCATATTCCATGTCTAAAGTTGTTCATTGAAAGGCCTATAACAGGGATTGTAATTATCACTTTGGCGACATTATTTGCTTTCGTAACCATTGTTATGCCCTTCATATTACTGGGATTCTTGTGGAATATGATTCTCATTTCTATCCCATTAAAATTACTAGCTCAATGGGCTTTTCCTTAGCGAGCACAAGTATCTTGTGCTTGGGGATGATGATGATGAATTGTTTCTAGTCAATAAGATTTCAGACACCAATTCTGAACTCTATTATGGTTATGGTGAGGATGAGCTCATTCTCAATGTGGAGACTTGTGAAATGCCCATTAGGATGAGAATCTTTCAGCTGAACTGGGATCGCGGTGATTGGTGTTTTACTGGCAGATTGGATGACAAGTCTTTTTTCTTGGGAGATCGTTTATTTTTCCATATCGGTCACACATTTAAACAGTTGTAGAGGGCATTGCATCTACTTGAGTGACAAGTGTTTTTTCCAAGATTCGGGTTTCTGTGCCTTTGGTAATGATTATGAGAATAATGTATATGGTCAAGAAGAAAATGATGATGATGATGAGTATGCTTTGGATAATGATTATGAGAATCATGTGTATGGTCTATTGGTTTAGATACAAGTTTAATTAGTTTGATAAACATGCTACATCTTTCTGAATCTGAAACATTCTTATCTTGATACTTTGATGTAGTATGTTTCTTGTCTTTGGCATAGCCAGCTGTTAGAGTAAGCCACAACTAGGTATAGCAGCTAGCATTGGGAGGACTTGCTGATGGGCTTACACTTTGCTTGATTTTGATTGTTTCCCTTTGGAGGTCTATTATCAACATTTTCCTTTTTCACATATTTTTTTGCTACCCTTTACAGTGTTGCGCATTATCTTTCTTGGGCTGTTTTTTGATGGTGGGGTGAGCATTACAGGTTTTGTAGGAGTTGAATTACATGTGAAGAAAAATGATTCTGCAATCTTTCTTGAGAACTTTTTGTTGTGGACACTGGACACAAATTGCGGGCTATCTCTCTTNATTATGGAGGCCGATCTTGCAAAAATTTGCCTAATAGTCATCCTTAAAATTGTTCTGAACACGAATGTTTTGTTTTTTCCTTAATAACTCAAAACATGATACTTAGAAAATCAACAACTAATACCCCTTGTTTCACAATATAGGGTCGCATTTCTTTTTCTTGGTCTTCATGCCCAAACTTTGACCTTTGTTTTTCTTCTATAATATATTAGCAAAAATTATGAAACTATAACCACGTGAAAGTACTTTTAAAGATGAATATGGTGATGTTTGTGAAACGGGAGTAGCATTGTAGGAGTAGTGTATAACTTCCACCTCACCAGTCTATATACCAAGTCATGTTCCTATGACCACATTGGCATTCTGTGCTTCGTAACTCTTAACAGTTAAGGTTATGTGCTGCTAGTCTGCTATCATCCTTGGTTGTGATCCCTATTGTGACCCATGAGTTTACTAACCCTCTTTTCTTGATCATAATTTGTCATAAAACCGTAGTTGGCTAGATGCTTCTGTTGTTACACAACTGGACTGGGATGCTTGGAAAATGTTGTAGAAACACACAATGGGAAGCTAACAAAGTTTGCAGAAACTTATGAAAATGGAGTTCGTAGTATATCATACAGCAATAAGCCATGTTCTTACCCTCCCCCCCCCCCCCCCCCCCCCCCGCCCCCTTTTCTCTTTTCTCAAGTTGTGTTTTTCCTAGTTCTAATTGTTGTTGCCTGATACCATGTCCAGGTGAGCATTTGGAGCTAGTTGGCCTTGTCTTCAGCTGGTGGACACTTGTAACTTGGTGATTCAAGCTTGGACTAGGTTCAGTGTTTCTAGTGTTAAATCAGTGTGTTACCTGGAGTCTTAGTAAATTCAGTGGACACATGTTCCTTTCCATATCTAAACAGTGTTTTGTTTTTAGATCTTATATAGTCCTATGAGCCTATTACTAGTTGAACCGCGATTACTCTCCAAAGATTATTTTTTTTTTTATTTTTTTTTTTTATATCATGTTTTAAATATCTTAGGTCTTCATCTCAAAATGTCATAATCTTTCTCAGAAAAAAAAGTCCCAGAAGAAGAGTAACTGATGGTCAACTTTGTCACTTTAAAGATCACACGAAGTTCAACAAAACCCCTATCAACATAGAAAGAGTGGCGCAGAGCACATCTGTATAAAAAGGGGTGAGAAGAAGCAAAAGGTGATGGTCTTCTACTTCTCTTTTTTGCTTAACGTCATGTACTAGTCTTGTTTGTATTTGTAATGGAATTTTCATCTTCATCTTCATCTTCAGCGCAGTGGAGTGCACTCCCAGGCGATATTCTGAGCACCATCGCTGCCCGCCTCAACTCCTCCAGTTTCTCCCTCCTGCCCCTCCATGTTGTTTCCTCCTCATGGCGCTCCTCCATTTCACTTCCCTCTATCCCCCTCATCCCATCTCATCCCCGTCGACTTCTCCGTCGTCCGATCCACCATCCTCCTCTCCTCTCGCCCCCCTCCAATTCCAATTCCAATTCCAATACCAATTCCAATTCATGGCTCGTTAAACTCTCCCAAACAACCCCCAACACTAACACTTTCTCTCTCCTTAACCCTCTCTTCACTACCAACAACATCGAGCAATTCATCCCCAACCACATCAACCTCCTCGATTATTGCATCTCCAAGATTGGCGAGTCTTATCACCTCAATTTCACCAGTGGCTCGCTGGTTCATATTAGAAAGGTTGTCGTTGTCCCGGACATGTCTGGTGCTAATCTTGTCATATGGAGGAAGAATGGAGCATTGGAGGTTTGGTGAAGATGAAGAAGTAAGGGAGTTGAAGAAGTAAGATTTCAGACCTACTTAATCTTGATGTCTATTATGGTTATGGTGAGGATGAGTCCCCATTCTCAATGTGGAGACTTGTGAAATGCCCATAACCATAAAGGATGAGACCACTTCATTTATCAAATTCAGCTTTCATTTGGTTCGACTCTCTGTCCTTACTCCTTAGGGAGCATGGATGAGACCACTTCATTTATTAAGAAACTTTATCCATTACTTCTTAAAAGTATCTAAGCAAGAAACATACAAAAACAACACAGGGCCACCTCCCCCGGCAGAAAAATGATAAGGATTATTTCATTCTTCAAAGGATATCAATATGCATGATACCCTTAGAATCAGTAATGTACAACAAATCCATTATACAAAATTAGTATAAGCAAAAGCAAACAAGATATTGAAACTACATTTTACAGCAAGCATAGAGTCTCTAACACAAAGGCACTATAAATATAAAAGACTAAGAACTACAGATAAAACAAAGCTATGCTTTCAACTCATAATGTACATACAAAGAGCTTCAAAACATTTTCTACATACCATGCCTGTCCTCCCCAAACTGCGCCGTATCAACCAGATCCGTACACAGAGATGGTGTTTTACAGATTTTGCTTCCTTTCTACAATAGCAGCCTACCTATATAGTCAAGGCTTATCTTACATAATACCCACTACTTCTGCCTACTAAACCAAACAGACATCTAAAATGAGGATACCTAAAAAAGAAAATAGCCGAAACCTTGTACAAACTGGCAACTTGTAATGTACCCTATCTAAACTACAACCGATATAACCTATTCAACTCGAGATCTAGAGATCTATCAAATCTCCTAGATTAAACCAGGCTAATTTTCAAGCTGGAGAAGCCATTGATAGTTCCTCTCTTGGCTGAGTCAAACACAGTCAAGATGGTCGGTAGATTGTGAATATCCCTGTACACGAAGTGTGTCCCCTGCCTACAACAAGAAGTTCCAACAAACTTGTTCCTCTTAGAGCGTTCATATCCGGAAGGTGATGTTACTACCTTAGCTTTACATCAACACAAGTTGTTAGTCTAATGGCGGCCTATATTGTTGGATAACCAAAACCGAGCAGTGTGGGTCAAATTCCGAAGAAGCCAAGAGATCTCCTACATTCCCAAGTTCAGGGCATTCTTCCCAGTCACTCATCCCAGTTGTTATGACTGAATTTCGACGACCGCCATTTCCTACTATGAATAGTTGGTACATATCTACAAGATCTCTTAGGGCAGCTGTGGTTTGACCTCCATTCTTCACAAGCTTCTCTATGTACCCCACTTGACCTGAGGTTACATACCTGAGGAAATCAAAATGCCATAAAACAAGTTAATCACCTATACACAGAGATAACAAATTCAGCATAAACCAGTCTAGTCTACAATGAAGTCTGAGTAAATCCGAATGTAGGTAGTCGTACCCTGGCAACAATGCATATGTGTGTGCGCACGTGCTCTTAAATAGAGAGAAATATCAAGGTAACAACTCGTTGTTTCCAGGAAACATGGGTATTAAAGAAGCAAGATTTTGCAACAATCTGAATTCACTTGAGTTCCAGCAACTTAAACATCGAATGATAAGTCTCTCCACATAAAGCCATAAAGGTAAAAAATGGGCTAAAAAAACTCTAAGGGCATCAGTTATATGCTAGATACTTGTGCAGTTTGATTGAATTAGATACATCCTTTGCCAACCATCTAAATCATCAATGTAAATTTTGAAACATTTGAGCAATTTAGTTTTGATTTTGATAAGTGAAACCATATCTATAATACCAGTTTTGACAAAATTTGAGTGAACTAATTGCACTTTAAGTATAATCAACTGACCAACAAGCTTATTACTTGACAAAGTGTTGCTACTAATTAAAGCCTTCCCAGACCCCATTACAGTGGCAAATTAACATAAATCACCAAACATATATGTAGACAGTAGACATATAGTACCTGTTGTAAAACTCCTCCAAAAAGGCATTGTCAGCTTCGTCTTCAACTCCACGACTAGGCATAGCCATCAGAACCTGTTCATTTCCTTCCGATGAAATATTAATCTGGTTTTCCTTTGCAGATGCTTGGACAAACCTAATAACTGTTAGATTCATGCCAAGATGCATAGCTATGTATGTACTTAGAGACAATGCTTCACGATCATCAGGACCACCAAAAAATAAAGTCGCAACATGCTGCATAGCCTTCACACCAGGTGCTTGTGCGGATCCCACAAGTGCTCGATCAACAAGAATGGCAACTGTGCAAGGGGCATGACGAAGCACTCTTTGGTTGGTAGCCCGTATGCCCTCCTTACCACTCTCCATTTTCCCATCTATTCGTTGATGCTTATGAAAGGGCAATATTATAAGTGATGCCCGCAAATCTTCAGCAGCATCACACACATCCTCATAAATAGTAGACACTGTTGAAACAACTTTCATTCGGCGAATAAATATCCCTGTTTCTGTAATAAAGGCATCCAGGGCATCATTAATCTCCACTGCATCATTTCCACCATAAGCTTCATCATCACTGAGTTCATCATCCTCTAACTGGTGATACATCTTATTAATTCTCTTCTTTGGGAGAAGCTCAACCAGGTGCATAAGGTATGCACATATAGGTAAATCTTTTGACCAACTCAACCATCCAATGACTTTAACCATAGTTGGCACATGACGAGGACCATGAACACATGCCAGCACCCGCAGCTCTGTGTCGGGATTCTGCTGTTCAAGTGGCACTGGCCTGTAACCAAAGGTATCATTGTTCCTCATCACAATGTAAGCCACAGCAATACCAGACAATAAGGTATTGAGAATTATTGTTATTAACATCATCTCTACGAAACTATTATCCCAACCCTGCAACAGAGGCAAATATGAATGCGATTAGGTGTTACTGTAATATGAGGCTTAACATATTTAAAAGCAAACCAAAACAAGTTTAGATTTTGATTTGGCTAAATTATTATTGACAAATGATACATACCTCTTTCGCTCTGACTGTTCCTACAATCAGGACATCAAAATGACCTTTCAGGTTGAGTAGCAAACCAAGCACAATTCCCTCTTTAATTGGAATATTTAGTCGATGACAAGCAGCCACTGCACCTAAAAGTTTGCCTCCGATGCTTATAAAAACGACAACAACAATACCTAAGAAATTCTTGAGAATGGTGGCATCTGCGAAGTTAGCCTGAAAACCAGTGTAGCCAAAATAAACTGGGAATACGAAAGTATAAACAGCATAAGAAAGCTTGTGCAACATTGTGCGAGCTGTTTTGCCTTCACGAGGGAAAGTGACTCCAAGGATCAGTGCGGTCAACATGCTATTAGCAGCTCCCCATTTATCAACAAAACTTGCACTAAGCAGAACGAGAAGAAACAAAGGGACAATTTGAGTATTCTTTAGGTACTGGGAGTCTGGACTTAATCGGTTTAGCAATATAGCTATACGTCTCACCACAAAGCTGACTATGGCTGTGAAAAAGAAAGACCAAATCCACGCTCCCCATTTAAATCCTCCCCCTTCAACAGCTTTCATCACCAGAGCCCCAAATAAAATGCTAGTGATGTCATTTACCAATGTACAACATACAGCTAAACGCCCAAAGTCAGAAGTCGCAAGCCTCAACTCACTTATGAAGCGGATAACAATAGGAGATGCTGAGTTAGCCACAGCTAACATAAAAATGAACATAAAGGCTACAAAATGCTGGTGTTTACTTGTAAAATAGTGAAAGACTGTATAAGAGAGAGCTCCAGAGAAAATGACACAAGGTAATGCAGCAGAATATGCAACAATAGTTGCAGCACGCAGATGCCTCTTCATATAGGATATATCCAGCTCAAGACCAATCAAAAATACTACACAAGTTCGACCAAAAAATGCCAGCACATTATAGTAATCAGCTGATGCACTTTGATAAAAGTACTTCTCCAATAGCTTTATCTTCGATAGAAGTGAATGACCGATTATTAGACCAGCCTGTTTACAAAAAATTGAGCATATATTGTAAGAAAACATGGAAACCATATATCACACATGGAGTCCCCTTATGGAACGGAGATAAGATTCTGACCACTATCCTCAAGGTTGAAAGGAAAATGTCTAAGATTAAGCTACATTATTGTCTGTATTACATGATCTAAGCACACAACAAATTATAGCCGATTATATGCATACAAAAACAACATGCTTCAAAAGGTATTATTTATGCACCACAAAGCTTCATTGCTAAGATGAATTTGAGAGAGACCCATGCACCATATTATGCATACTCTATAATGAAAACTTTGTTACTGATTGCAATACATAAAAAGTCACTAACATGCCAGCAGCCAAATGAACAATAATGTGAAAAAATTATGAAATGTATATTCATATCCATATTATAAAATGGATAGAAGCAAGGTGTGGTATATAATATATGATGATATTGGAGTAATAAACTTACAGTAACTTGAGGGAGAGGCGTAGGAATACCAACAGACTTGACAGCAATTTGAAGGAGGTGAGATACAGAAAGAATTAAAGATGCCTGCAAACCCATTGACAGCACTGGGTTGAACAAATCATCCCCACATAAAACCCGTTGCGTAACATCCATTATATTGTATTATTATAGGGATTGTCTTCTTCTACTAAGAAATTAGATGATTAATTTACAAATAAAAAACAGGAAATTTGAGAAGAATTAGCAGGAACTATGATTGCATAAGGATGAGGAGAAAGAAAGGAGGTGGTGGTGGTGGTGGTGGTGGTGAGGCTTCCTCTCCCATATTGGGAATCTCTCTCCGGCACCCCCTCCTGCTCCTGCTCCTGCTCCTGCACCTGCACCTGCACCTGCACCTGCACCTGCTGTCGGGTTCTATGGTGGTTGCTGTTGCTGTTGCTGTTGCTGTTGTTGTTGTTGTTGTTGTTGTTGATAGACAATTCTATTAACATTGCAAATAAAGAAAGGGGGGGCAAAATGGAGGAAAAGAGCCCAGTTTGCCTCCAAAATCTTTGCTTTTTGGATTTCCATTGCATTTTGCATATTGCATTTGCAACCTTGCTCTCTCCTTTGGTGGAGGACCTTTCTTCACGGAATATCTTAAGGAACACCTTTAGATTATCAAGCCTTACTTATTTACTCAATACAAATATGTGACTCTTTTTTTTTTTTCCTTTTTTTTTTTTTTAAAGTCATTCTACATTTTTCACTCCACAATACTACTCTATTTGCATAAAAATTGTCCAATCAATCATAAAGTACCAAGTGTTGAACAATAAATTAACTTTGTTTCAAAACTTGGTTCAATTATAATTTTAAAATCAAATGTCCATTTGGAGTGATTTAGATATTGTTAGAAATTTCTAATGACTATTTCTAAATAAAACCTGTTTTTGATATAAATTGAAGTGGTTATGAAAATGAAAATTTTGCCTCTTTGTTTTTTTTCCCTAGCCAATATCTCACAATCTATATTTTTTTTTTTTTGATAGAAATATCTCACAATCTATATTAAGTAGTATGTTTGGTACAAATTTCGTATCTACGAAAAGCTTATGAAAATTATTTATAATTTTATCTTTATTTAAGTTGGGGTTTGAGATGGTTTATAAGTGGTAAAAACTAAAAATAACCCCAATTTTAAGATCAAATTACCTATGGCTTAATTTTTCATTGGATATCAATGCAAAGGATCATATGCTTGTCTTTTTGAAACACATGTTGATATTTTATATTGTTTCCTTATATATGTTCATTTGATTGCTTATTGATGTTATTTTAAAAAACCAATTGTGAACATTTGATCATGAGTTAACTTCTTCCTTCTTTTTTTTCTTTTCTTGTTTCTTACTATTATTTGTCGTTGGAGTACATGCAATTATTTGGTTCACAACATTTATGTTGCCTTTTCCTCCCTATTTTTTTTTTTTTTAGATTTTATTACTGTGAATTATATGTTAATTATTTTGGTAGGTTTTATAAATTTACTATTACTTTTTTTCTTTAAAAAAGATTTGTATTCGTTTGGTTTTGATGTTTATTGCTGATGTCATATGATTTTCAATTAATGAACTACAATTCTTGATTACAGTTATCTAATAGTTTAGACGATCTAATCAATTTTCCGCAATTTAACGGCGACTTTTAATGATTTAAGATTGACTTTTTACAATTTGTTAAAAACATTATCCTAAATTATAAAAAAATCATCATAAGTCGCCCTTAAAAAATACCAATTAATTAGGTGATATAATAATTAAATAATTGTACAAAAGCATTAATAAAAACATCAACTTTATTGACCATGTTAATTTCATACACAAACAAAAACAACATCGAAAAAGGGGATGAGAGTAGTATATACTTAAAGTGGAAGTATTTCGTTATTGACATGATTTTCTTTTCTTACCAATTCCTTCTCTATCTGTCTGTCTCTCTCTCTCCATATCTGGCGCAAACAAACCAATGTCCAGTTGGACACCTCCTCCTCTTAATCAATAATCTCTCTCTCTCTCTCTCTCTCTCTCTCTCTCTCTCTTATTAGACTTTCACTCTCCAACAAAATCCGTCTTCTTAATTCTTATCAAACAAAACAAATCCTCTTGTTTTTGCTGCTGCAGAGGCAAAGCTGCCCCCTTTCTTCTCCTCATCGACTCGATTTTCAATTCATCTCTCTCTCTCTCTCTCTCTCTCTCTCTCTCTCTAACAATTCAATCGCTCACTGGTTAGGGTATAAGTGGAGTATTTATCTGCTAATCATTAGACTGCCATAGCATAGCAGATAGCACCCTCTCAATAATGTCAATGTTCTGATGCCACAATTTCTCTCTCCTCAATGACAATGGCGGTTGGCCTCTGCCGTGAATTTCGGGATCGACTCTCCGACCGCTGCTTTACTTGGTTCCCTTGTCTTTCCGATCCAGGTCTTTATTTATTTCTCTCTCTCTCTCTCTTCTGCCATTGAAGCTATACTCACAGGTGTTGACTTCTCTCCTTCTCTCTCTCTCTCTCTCCTCCCCTTGTCAGTTCGGAGATCCACATTATGTTTGAAGGTTGCGTTGGTGATGATCCATATCATCTACGTCGGAGCTCTAATTGTTATTGATAGAGATAATCTCATCCAAACAGCCAAGACAGACCCTTGGTACTGCTCCCAATTTCTCTCTCTTACTCTTTAACCCCCCCTCCCTCCCTCCCTCCCTTTAAAAGGATTGCTTCAGTTCAATTCTCTAGTTTTTTCTCTTTTTCTTTTGCTCTGCTATATAATATATATGGTGGTATATTTATCTATCTGTTGCTGTGGGATGAGGATGTTATTCTAAATAAGGGAAAAGAGAATTCCTAACTTCTGGGTTTACTGAAAATCACTTGGCTCATCTTAGCTCTTATCTGACTTTTCATCTTGTTTGCTGCATTGTGCTATGGATTCGTTCAAAGAAGATATTTTGGGAAGCTTTTCACAACCCTAAACCCTAGCAATAGTAGAAATTAATATTGAGTGGTGGGATACTTAAAAGACTATTTGATGGGCTTGAAGAATTTTGAGGAGTGTTTCAATGTCATGTTTGAATGTTTGGACAATTCGGATTTTAAGTTTTATTTTGAAGCCTGCAATGAATTGCATAACCTTTGTCTTGAGATCCAATTTCATTGTATGGAGAAGAGCACACATTGAAATGTTGAAGGACACTATGCCATGATTATATTTTGTGCATTCTGTTGTGCATTGAATACATTGATAAGTATTGGCAGCTAGTGGCAAAAAGGGGAAAAAACTATTATTCTTTGGGGGTCCTTGCTATGGTGATGAAACTGCCTGCATTCAACTAACTTGAACTCGCGCCTACTTGGCACCAAGCAGAGATGGATGAATTGCTTATTTTCTCATTCAACATACCTAAATTCTTATTAAAACCTTGGTTTATGTTGTGTCACTCTACTTTCTTCCAGGTATATTGGACTATATCTGTTGCTTTTTGTGGTAACCTTGGCCCAATATTTCATAACTTCTGGTTCTTCTCCAGGGTAATTCACTAATACTATTGTCGCGCTATTTCCTACTATCATCTGAGATTTGCAACTTGTGGAATCTGACATAAATTGTACTGTATTATTCATTAGTTATGTGCTTGATGCAATGAGGGCTATTAACGAGAGAAGTTCTTTACTTGGGGTGGCTTCTGTAAACTCAAAGTAAGTCTACTCTAACATGTTGCAAGAATGGGGTCGATGCAGTCTCTAACAAAGCTGTTTCTCAGTCACCTGGTTAATTCTTGAGATTTAAGTAAACTTGTGTTTTCAATTGGTTAGTTATCTTAATTTTTCTTTATAATGATCAAGCAAAGACAGCCTGCTACAAGCAAAAGTGGGAGCATAGTTGTTACAGTTGATGGAAATCCACCTGGAAGTAATGCAACATCTTGGACAAAGCTGGTCATGGAGATGTATCCTCCTGGATCATCTATGAGGTATGCTGGTTTTGTGTCTGTATTGCCTGAATATTTCTCGTGATCCGTGTTTCTGCTAAGTTGTATGTCTTTAAGCTAATGAACCATCATGGAACTTCCGACTCATGGATGCTTGGCTTTACTGTAGCCTATTTACATGTATATTTTGTTTATAAAGAGGGATTGTGAATCTTCTATGTGANTTGTTTTTGTGGGTCTACCGGAAACAGCCTTTCTACTTAGTAGAGAAGGCTGCGTACATCCGGGCTTGTTGTTGTTGTTGTTGTAGTATATATAGGTCTAGCTGGTTTAGGATTGGCTTACACTGTTTGGATTGGGTGTAACATTATAGCTGGTTTAGGATTGGCTTACACTGTTTGGATTGGGTGTAACATTATAGCTTGAGAAGCAGTGGACTCTCCACTAGTTATACTAATGGCAAGGGATGATAAACGTTCAGTTGTGGCTGAAGAAATTGCTGAAATGCTAGTTTCCTAGAGATTACCATAGCTTTATTTAACACTGGTTGATAAAATGATCTTGTGTAGTGATAGTACTTTGTATGCATTGTTGCAGATAGGTTTCTGTAGTATGTACAAGTCTGTTATTTGGGATACTTCACATGTAGTTCCTGGGTTATTCAGTCTTAGCTTCATCTTTCAGTGTTCTTCTCTGTATACAATCACAAAAATCTGTCTGTACTTCTTATTGTGAAGATGCTGATAGTTGTCGCACTTCGGATCAAGGGTCAAACGGAAACAGCTTCTCTGTTCTCACAGGGGTAAGACTGCGTACAACTGACCCCCCCTTACCCCATGTAGGGGAGTCTCTTTGGAGGCATTGGGGTAATGTTGTTTTTGTATACAATCACAAAAATCTATGGTTACGTTAAATATAGTACTTGGTCGGGTGTAGGACACTAAGACTTGTGAAAGACATGGTCTTTATGAGACTTCGTATTTGATAGATGTGCTTCTGAACTCTAGTGCATCGGTGACTTCTGGAGGATTGTCGTATAAGTCCATGCCTGTCAGTTACAAAATTCTAAATCAATTTTTTTTTTTTTTACTTCTTTTGCTTCCTAGGTTGCAACCTATTTCAGGACTGAAGATCTCTGTTCTCATTTTGTTTTCTAATCTTCTATTTGCAGACAATGGACTTGCACATATTGTAATGTTTTACAGGTAATAATATCTTGCTCTAAAAAGCTTGTTTCCATTGCATTTATTGAAATTTATATTCGAGTTATTGGTCCATTATTGGAGAATATGATAATTTTTTAGCTGTCTTGACCATTTATTATTAGCTCTTTGTTTTAGCATAACTATCTTTCATCTTTCATCTTGTGCTTGATTCTCTGAAACCACTTTTTCCTCTTTGTTGAAACACTAGGATTGGCATCTGAATTAAGAGGTAAAGAAGTGAATTACAGAATCAAGTTGCTACTGAACTATTGTTGTTTTGAAATTTGGAGGAGTTTTCATTGATTTATTTTATTTTATTTTTATTTTTACTTTTATTTTTATTTTTTATTTTTATTTTTATTTTTTGTGCTTGAATTATGTCATTGGATTTGTCTTTTGGATTAGCTGGACAAGTTTTCTAGATGAGCTGAGTCAGTAAGAATACTATTGTGGGAATGAAGTTTCACTGTTATGCTTGACACCAGTTCGACCTTACAAGCAACTTCACTTATATTTTCAAATGCCGAAAGTCCAACTTCATTTTCAGTGTCTAATTGTATGATACACCCTGCTTGTATAGTGCTGGTATATCAATGCTTGAATATTCTTTGAGTAGGTTATGGAGGTTGACTATACACTTGGGCTACTTGCCCAAAGGGAGGGGGTGGGTCAAAGCCCACGAACAACCAAGGATAGCCAATTTGAGGCTGTTAGATTCAAATTCAAGCTATGATGTTGGGGAAAGGTTAGCTACCAACTGAGCTGCTCTTGAGTCTTATTGCTTAATGCAATTATGGTCTATACTGTTGTTGTTGTTGTGGAGCGTACAATATAGCCCTGGTTTCTGTCTTCTTGTTTCTTGTATTATTGCAATATCAAGCTCATCCGGGTTTTGGTTTGTTTGTGTCTTTTTTCTTTCTTTTTTTTTTTTTCTTTTTCCTTGGCATTTTTTTCCCCTTTTGATATATTTGCCTCTTAATATTGTCTCTTTTCTGCGCCATCATCATTGCAGCCTCCGCGATCAAAGCATTGCCATGACTGTGATAAGTGTGTTCTTCAGTTTGACCATCATTGTGTTTGGCTCGGTACATGCATAGGCGAGGGTAATCATTGTAGGTTTTGGTGAGTTAAATATCTAATGTTATATTTCTGTTATTCCTATTTCCCCTTTAACAGACAAAAAAAAGA
>BSSO01001729.1:0-22129 GCA_030267885.1 Mesembryanthemum crystallinum | reverse complement strand
TTTTTTTTTTTTTTTTTTTTAAACAACATCTCGGCAACCAAATAGTCTATCTAACTACTATCCTAATAAGCTTTTCACTTTTGGGTATCTCTTCATTTAGTTTGTTACCCTACTAAGGCACCTTATCAGTTAATTTTGTCAAACATAGCCTTAAACTAGTTAACGATAACAATACCACATTAGCAAACGTATCAAGTGTCCCAAAAAGTAGCCATTGGAGCCACATTACATAACTGGTCACCACTTTAAACTTTTAGGGTTAGCAGTCATTTGCATGTACTCCTATATTTCAGCTAGGGATTATTTTGTTTTATGACTCATATCAATATCAACTTTCTATTTTATATTATTAATGGCAAATGGTTAGATATTCGCCATTAATTAATACTCCATCCGTTTTTTTTATATGACGTTTTAGATTTTCGTGTCCAAGTTTGACTATTAATTTGTAAAAAATTTACTTTGATTTACAATATAAAAAAATATTGGTTGGATTCGTATCGAAAAGTATTTTCATAATGTGTACTTTTTATAATTTTTGGATATATATTTTTAGAGATATTGAAGGTCAAAGTTCGACCTCGAAATTCGAAAAGCGAAAACGAAAAATATAAAAAAACAGAGGGAGTACTACAATCGTTTCACTAAAATCCTTACGTTTTGATTTTGCAAAGTTAAAATTTTCAAACTTTGACCATTAGTATGTAAAAATAAAATTATAATGATTTACAATGTAAAAATTATATTTTTGGATTCGTCTTAAATAGTACTCTCAAAATATTAAATTTTTATAATTTTCTGAATTCATATAAGTATAATTATTTATGGTCAAAGTGTCTTTTTGAAAACCGTGCAAATTCAAAGCGTAAGGATTTTATTGAAACAGATGGAGTACTTATTAGTGTGAACCAGTTAATTATTCTCTTATTATTTTATTTTTCTCATACAAATATAACTTAATTTAACCAGTTCTATGTTTCAGTTTAGTCATAATAAATTTAGTCCAATTCAAATATGCCTGAAAATTATCAATAAATAAATCCATTTTTTTTTAATTACATGCATAAAATTAATCAATAAATAAATCCAATTTTTTTTATTTTTTTTTTTTTAAAATTCATCAAACTATTGATTTATGATATGAATATGAATGTTACTAGTCAACAGGTATGTTGGTTTTTGAGGGGAAAAAAGTGGTACTCCATAGAGCATAATTCAAGAATTGGATTGGGCCGATCAAGGTTTTTACAATTGGGCCGGGCCTTACAGGCTGGAAATTACTGGCAAGTGATTTATTTACACGGTTTTAACCGCGTCCCAAAACCGCCTTACTTTTTCCCCTCCCAAACTTGGTCTATAAATAAGGCTCATACCCGCGCCAATTAAACCCATTTCCCACACTTCAAAATTCCCTCTCTCTCTCTCTCTCTCTCTCACTCACCCGCTCCAATGGCCGATGATCATCATCGAATGAAGATCGAAAGAAGAGAAAGAGAGAGAAAGTAAGAGGCGATTCGAAAGAAGAGAGAGAAAGTGAGAGGCGATTGAAAATGGTGGATTTGTAGTAGCAGAATAGTAAGTCACAAAAGATGGTTCATCTTCTGAATTATGGTTTGGCTTCTTTCATCCCTGATCTTCACATTTCTTACGGTAGTTTTAACGGTAGTTTCTAAGGTCTTCAATCTACTCTCCAAAACCCTAATTCGCGGAATTACGAATTTATCGCACAAATTTCTAGGGTTTCAACTAATACTTCTGTTTCCCTCGTCACTTCTTCTTACAGTGTCCCAAGGTTTTCTCAATATACCTAAAACCCTAATTGGATTAGAAATTTATGTAGTTCTTGTAATGATTTCTAGGGTTTTGACTAATATTACACCTATTCTGTTTTGTCAGGTGGAAATGTGGAAGAGGTACTCGTTATTAGAGGTTATGATTCAAGTCTGCTGGTTATTAGGTTTCTGGAATAATTCTGCCGTTGCATTGCATATATTTGTAGAAAACCCTCCACCCCCATTCCATTAAAATGCTACTTTGAATTTGTTTGTGATGTTGCTAATCTTAAAAGGATTTAGTTAACTTCTTAAGTTTTATGGCTATATATGTACACAAACGAATCACATTTTGTTTTAACTTACCATATTGCTACATTTGACCTGTTGATGCACTTGATGGACTCATTTGATGTGAAGTGAACTCGGACTGTGAATTTCATTTTGTACTACTTAAATAAGTATATTGAATCCTAATTTAATGGTAAGTCACCTGGCCCCAGATGTTAGATTTAAGATTTTTTGTATAATAATAGTAAAGTTTCTATATAATTTTCCTAGCAGGCATTTAACTGAGCACATACAATTTTGCTATTTGGTTATTATCATCAAAGAAGGGTAACTAAACACAACTTAAGAAACATGGAACTGATCGATTTATAACAATCGTCTTACGCGAAGACTTTGTAATTACCAAGGGTACCAGTATACTTCTTTCTGTTCACAGGACTTTAAGGAAGTTGCTCAAAGTGGAAGAAGCAGATCATATGATATCTATCCATGGCAATGATGCCTTCCCTGGAATTTTCAGCTCCAGGGAAATGTAAAAAGTTTCTTTTACCTAACCCATGACGACAAGTACACTTTCTTCCTGCTCTTTGTTCCTGTGCCTTCTCCAACAACCCTATACTACAATATTTTACCTTTCAGGTTCTCCATAGGATGCTTCCAGCTTACTATAGTTGTTCTTTGATATTTTATTTGTTTCTCTTGTAGGCAGATGAGATTGCGACCTGCTGAAGAAGGCAAACCTCAGATATTTTGTGAGGCTTTTGTTGATGGAAATGAAGCAGTGTTTCTATGGAAGATTGATGGGGTAATGCTAGTATCGCATTCTTTAATTATCTGAGTTAAGTTGCTATTAAATTGAGCATTGGATGTGGAGCAGGAGAGAATACAAAGAAGCAGGTTAGGTCTTCAATGAGAAGAACAAGGAAAAGTCCTAACTCTGTGCCAAAGTAATGGAGGTAAATATTAATTAAGCATTTCTTAAGTAATTGCGTCAACACCGTTGAGTTATTTTACTGATTTTTTGTCTATAATAACTAGTACTACTTGATTAACTGTTTGATGCATGAAGAGCATGGGAGAAAAGGGCTCAAGGGTTGTTTCTATTGTGTCCATCACTAATTTGTTTGAATGAATCTGTATAGTTTTATGTTGTGAGTTATTTGATTTATCTTAGTTCTCTATCTATTTGCAATCATTCCTGATTTGCCTAGCTGATGAAAGGGGACTAAAAGGGGGAAGAAAGAACACAGATTCTATGGTCTTTAAGGGTGATTTCATTTTCTCTTAAAGATTTGATCAATTGATTGTATTGGTATGTTCCTGTTGACGCAAACTAGATTCAAATATTATGCCATTGTATGTGCTTAAGTTCTTCCTCTTCTGTTCACATGTTACTTATAATCTTAGGACAACAAGGAGGGTATGGAGGTTCTTGAGACAGCAATTGTGACAATGCTGGATACAACAGCCAAGAAAGTCTCCTTACTTATGGTAACTCACTTATGGTAACTCTTTGAGTAGCACGCCAGTTTCCTTAGTTGCATTTGTGTGGTTTGTTATAGTAGTGTCTTTTATTAATGTTGATGTCCAAGTGATTAGGTAGCATGATGTGAAGTTTTTTGAATGTAAAATTTATAATTTATGTTGATGTCCTTAACCTTATGTGTTCATAATAGATACACTTTCTGCACATATTAGGTGCACATTTGTAACAAATTTTGGTGTAAAAATTTGATAAAACAGACTGATTGGATTAGGGGTATTTAACATACCTAATTACATAATATTTCAGGTAGAAAGCCCCACTTACTTGGTTTAGAGAGAAGCCTTTGTTGAATTTAGAAGTTGCAGAGCCCTGCCTTGCATTCGGATTAGAATCATCTGCTTGGCTTAGTTCAGATTTGCAGGCATGACTTATACTCGTTTGTAAGCTTACTCTGTTTTGGTGACTTCTTATTCTTATAATGTTATGATTTTGTAACCAAGAATTTCTTCAGTGTACGTATCGAGCTCATTAATGTTTGGACACAGTCATTAGAATAGAGATGATTTACAGAAGTTAGATTGGTTGCCTTCTAATTGTCTAATTGGTTGTATATCTATGGTTCTGGTATAATGCTATGTATTGTATAAGTGCAGGCTTGGTTGAATATGCTCGACGCATCTTAGTGCATGAGTGTTTTATATTTATTCATTCTGGCATCATTTGGTTAGTTGCTGTGGGCCTTTACAATTTGTCTTTCATCTGCATGTTTGAGGATGTGCATTACAAACAGTCTATATTTCTGTGATTTTATATTGTCGACTAAATAGATTTACGATATATGCATCTTCGATTAGTTTTTTTTTATGTAGTGTCTCCCGCCCCTCTTGCTCTTTTGCTCTCACATTGTATTTTTTGAATTGCCAATGAAGTTATGAATCTGTTTGTTTGTAGTTGTCACTGCTACACAGTCACCACATTGGCTCACTTACATTGTCATCAAACTTACTGGGTTCTAACATTCATATTTGTTTTTAGTTTTTTCATTTCAGAGCTCAAGGTTGCACTTTGTAGGGATGTGGAGGAATCGGTACTGTGTCCGTTTTGCCAGCTTGTCTAGCAAATTAAAGCAAACAAACTCTGATGTTGATGTTGCTTGTACTTGCCAAAAGCTACCTATCATCACCGTGGACATGGTACTTGAACGGTTGAAGGTTTAATAATGGAACTTCTTCTCCCTTACCTCTAGTATATTTTCTCTTCCTTATTTGGATAATTAAATATGTTCTTGCTAAGTCTAGAATGTTCAATTCCTCTCAGTTCTGTATTTTGCTCTTTTATTACTTGAGTTGTTGCCTTTTCTAACCACATTGTGACCCTTCAATGATGTAGGAAAAGAAATTTGTAGGAAAACCTGAGTTGTGTCTACATTAATGCTGGTAGATGACAATGCTGCATTTAACTTGCAGGTTTACTAAGAATGACTTGAAATTCTCTGTGTAACATTCATTCAGTTTCTAGTTAATTTATCATTTTAGATCATTAGACTTGTCAGAAATTGGCAATATGCTTCTCACATCTTTTCCTACAAGA
Source organism: Mesembryanthemum crystallinum (assembly GCA_030267885.1). Lineage (NCBI taxonomy): Eukaryota > Viridiplantae > Streptophyta > Magnoliopsida > Caryophyllales > Aizoaceae > Mesembryanthemum > Mesembryanthemum crystallinum. The sequence goes on along the minus strand of BSSO01001729.1, from coordinate 16,990 downwards.
AAAGGTGAAATATTTTTAATTGCTCAGTCATCCTAATTCTGCAAATATGAAAATGTTTTTGGTGGCTTTGTGCTGACATCCTGTAGGATTTCCTTCAAGTCTTCAGCATTTGGTCCCAAGGAATAAGGTGACAACTAAAGGATATTGACAGAGAATTCTATATATTCTATATATTATATTCAACCCGTTACCGACCCAATCATGCTTGCAAGGCCCCATAACAGGTGATAAAGTATATGTTAGGCTCGATCGACGTAAGTTTTATTTACTCAGTCAAAGAATGTCTCTAAATTTCTTCGGATCCTAAGTCCCTTTTTTTTTTGTTTTTGTTTTTTTGTATTGGTAAATGGTACAGTAAATTCCAATTTCCTTCATTAAGTGAAAAAAGAAAAAAGAAATTTCCTAAAATACAGAAATTATCTATAAATGTAACATTTTCCCGCTTCTTTCAGGTATCGCTGAAAATCTAGTCAACTGTCAACTCACCGTCTCTCTCTCTCTCTTCCCCTCCCTCGCTCTCTCTCACCGACTCATCATCTTTCTTCTGGTTGACATTTTACATAATCTTCCCAAGCACTACAACTCTGCAACTCCTGCTACAAGAATCCATCACTCGAAAACCCTAATCCCAGCCATGGAAGAAGTAGTGTACAAAAACCCTAATGCACCAATTGAAGACAGAATCAAAGACCTTCTCTCTCGTATGACTCTCAAAGAGAAACTCGCCCAAATGACTCAGATTGAGCGACGCGTTGCTTCTCCTTCTGCGCTCAAGGACATCGCCATCGGTACTCTTCTCTCTCTCTCTCCATTGTTTCTGCTTTGGTGTTCTGAATCTTTGATTGATGGAAGCTTTAATTCTTCAGGTAGTATACTGAATGCTGGGGGTAGTGCGCCTTTCAAGAAGGCGAGGTCCGCCGATTGGGCAGATATGGTGGATAATTTCCAGAAATTGGTGATGGCTTCGCGGTTGGGGATTCCGATCATTTACGGACTTGATGCTGTCCATGGTAACAATAATGTGTATGGTGCTACCATTTTTCCTCATAATGTCAATCTTGGAGCCACTAGGTTGGTTTCTTCTTTCTTCTTTTCGATTTTTTTTTTTTGCTTTGTTTTTCTCTCTTTTTGTTTTTCCTAATCCTAATTGATTTTGAATGATAAATTTCCCAAATATTTGTGTCTGTGTGTGTTTTAAGAGAGTATGTTTTGGGAATTTGATGCAGGGATGCGGATTTGGCTCATAGAATTGGGGTTGCAACGGCTTTGGAGGTTAGAGCTAGTGGAGCTCACTACGCCTTTGCTCCCTGTGTAGCTGTGAGTGATTTAGTAATTTTGTTTCGTGTTTTGTTTTTCTAATCCTATCTGAAGCAAATGTTTCAAATATATAGAGCTGACATCTTTGGAAAATTGGCCACCAATAATCCCACTTTGGCTGGTTCACCCAAAAATAATTCCAACTTCCACTCCCTCCCAAAATAATCCCAAGGTTTTGCTTGTTCGCCCTCATTGAACTAAATGACTATGGCCAATTTTCCTTTATCTTTTGGGGTTCCGGGGGATCATATTAAATTTAGCTTCTCATGTATGGTTGGAGCAATTGTCCATTGCCAATGGAATTTTGAAGAGTCTATCAGCAAGTTTGCAACTTTGAATCATAATCGACTAAAATCAAATTGGCTCACTAAGACGCTACCTAGTGTGAAGTGCTAACAGACCGTTAATGCCTTTCAAATCAAGGGACAAACGGAAACAGCTCTGTAATTTACTGGGATAAGGCTGCATACATTTCATGTTCCTTACCCCGCCTTAGGTTGGAATCTCTTGAAGGGCAATAGGGTAATGGCTTGATGCCCAATAAGAGCTAACTTTATGTTCAAGCATATTCACTTTTGACCTATGTTGAATTCTATTGCATCGTAATAGCAGGACGAGGTAAAAAGTACTCCATTGTTCTTAGAGTCATTTTCAGTTATGTATTTTATGTCAAACTTGACCTATTTATGAAATAACTACCTTGATTGAAAATACTAAATGTATATTGCTATATTTGTATTAAAGAAATACTTTCAGTATTCTTATATTATAATAATATCTACTTACATATGTCGAGAGAAATTGGTTGTTGAAATTTAACCTTGAAAATGTAGGTGCTAGTTATTTTGAGATGGAGGGAGTATGCTACCTTGAAAATTGGTTCTTGTAAAGTCATTTCCAGTTATTATGATAATGAGATATCTATTTACAATAAATTTTTCCTGGTCAATACTTAATCAGCATGATCATCTATTTATCGTGATGAAATTGGTGTTTATCTTCTGACAGGTGAGCAGAGACCCTAGATGGGGCAGATGCTATGAGAGTTATAGTGAGGACACTGAAATTGTGAGAAAGATGACTTCCATTGTATCAGGGCTGCAGGGTGATCCACCAACAGATCACCAAAAGGGTTACCCCTTTGTGGCTGGAAGGTGAAGGAAAATTCAACTTTTTAAACAAATACCACCCTATCTATTTCTACCAAGTGTGAGCTGTATTATCTACTCAAATTTTAAGTTTATATGACTTGAGTAAACTTTCTTCTGCCTTTATGTGTGATTTTGTGTCTGATTCTAGAAAGAATGTCATTGCTTGTGCCAAACACTTTGTTGGAGATGGAGGAACAGATAAAGGTATAAACGAGGGGAATACTATAACTTCATATGAAGATTTAGAGAGGATCCACATGGCACCTTATCTGGACTGTATTTCTCAGGGAGTTTGCACGGTTATGGCCTCCTACTCCAGCTGGAATGGTAAAAAACTACATGCTGATCATTTTCTCCTCACAGAAGTTCTTAAAAATAAGCTGGGTTTTAAGGTATATTCTGACATATGTATTTATGTATTGCATTATGGGGTAGATAGCTAGTCATCTAGATGCAACATCAAAAGATGCTTTGGCATGGAGCATTACAATTATATTGATTCTACCTGACCTCTTTCTGACTTGATATTAATATGACCATGAATTTCACCATGATGAATCAATCTGAGTTTAACATTCCCTTCTCTCTGATTATAATCTGATAGCACTGAACTTTTTAAACTAAATTTGAATTGAAATCACTTCTTCTGTAACCACCTCAAAACAGTTGATTCACTGTCTTCTTTCTGCTGCAGGGCTTTATAATATCTGATTGGGAAGGCATTGACAGACTTTGTGAACCCCTAGCCGCAAACTATTGTTTCTGTATTTCATCTGCCATCAATGCAGGAATTGACATGGTAAGAAAAGTGATGGCATTCTAAGTTGTCTAGAATAGCTTTTTCTTCTATGTCGATCTTTAATCCTGACAGAATGAGCATACAGGTTATGGTACCTTTTGCTTATGAAAGGTATCTGGAAGACTTGAAACATCTTGTGGAAATAAAAGGTATACCCTTGTCTAGGATTGATGATGCTGTTGTACGGATCTTGAGGGTGAAGTTTGTCGCAGGACTGTTTGAGCATCCCTACAGTGACAGGTCTTTGCTGGATACAGTTGGGTGCAAGGTTGGTCTTTTGCAAATATGTTAGTTTGTTCTTTTGTCTCCAAGTTCGAACCTACCCTGCCTTTAACAGTATTCTCACTGGATGTTTGTATTGTGTGCTTGTGGTCTGTCCTCATACTAGCAGAGATAGAAATGCACACTTTTGTGTTCTGAATTTTTGTCCCTACCCATTATTTTTCATTTTTGTAGAAACTTGTTTATCCTATACTGAAGAATTGCTTAGGTTGTTATGGCTAGTTTTGTATCTTTTTCATCCTTCTCCTGTACGAGATACCTCGTGTTTATTTGAAAACCAAATGTTCCATAATCATTACCAACTAGTTTTACAATATTTTGCTAAGTTGAATAAAGAGGGCCTTCCAATTGCCACAAATAGCACATTATTCATAAAGGTTGGGATGGGGAGTTGTGCACTTGAGTCCATCTCATTTCCCCATATGGTGCTAGTTCAGGAGGGCTTCAAAGTGAGGAAGTTGGTGAGGGGATGTTCTTGTGTCTTAATGTTACATGGTTCTTTACGTGTCTCTCTGCTAGTCTTGACTAGACTGTGTACGTATTGTCCTCATCAGACCCTGCTGCACATTAGGTGTTTTTATTGTTAGTAGTGGTGGTGGTTCTGTAGGAAATCAATCAGAACCCCTCCCCCCGGGCGCATCCACTGCCTTTTCATATACCTCTAGACGGCTATTCATTATATTACTTTGATATTTGAATTTCAACTAAGATAACACCTTTTGTGAACCATAAGAATTGGCCCTTTGTGATACTCTTCAGTTGGTGCACATGCATGGTTGTTTTCAGTTTATATATACTCCACCACTTGGTAAGTATCTTCTTTGTCTGGCTTAGCTATGGAACTAACTGATTGGATTTTCCAGCTGCACCGTGAACTAGCGCGAGAAGCAGTCCGGAGATCTGTAGTGCTCCTGAAAAATGGGAAGGACCAAAGATGTTCGTACCTGCCATTGGATAGGAATGCCAAAAAAGTTCTGGTTGCTGGAACACATGCTGATAATCTTGGATTTCAATGTGGTGGCTGGACTATTACTTGGGATGGACTTAGTGGGAGAATAACTATTGGTATGTAGTTACTGTGATATGTGAAGCATTCAACTCATGAGGCTCAACAGAAGTGTTCCCATATATTTTTCACTATTGATGTTGCTACTATTAACTTTATTATAAATATCTTTATCTCCATATGACTACAACAATAATTCATTAATCTTGTTCCCAAAAAAGAAAATGGGAGAAACGAAGAAATTAATCAATCTTTGTTTGGTTGGTGGAGTTGTTTTAACCATTGTTGCTCTAATGTCCTAATTGATTTTTCGCTTCGGTATATTATTGTGTAGTTATGTACTCAGTAGAATATGATGTTATTGGCTTTATGATGTTACTGCCTTATAAGTTCTTACAGTTAGCATTAAATTTAGACTGATACATAATTTGTATTTCAGGCACTACTATCTTGGATGCTATTAAAGAAGCCGTAGGTGATACCAGTCAAGTGATATATGAGGAGTTCCCATCACCTGACACCTTAGAAAAAGAAAATTTTGATTTTGCTATTGTAGCAGTGGGTGAAGCTCCTTATGCAGAATTCACTGGTGACAACTCAGTGCTCAATATCCCCTTCAATGGCACTGATCTGATCAGTGCAATCGCAGATAAACTTCCAACACTTGTCATTCTAGTCTCTGGTAGGCCATTAGTCCTAGAGCCATGGCTTTTGGAAAAGATTGATGCTTTGGTTGCTGCTTTTTTGCCTGGAAGTGAAGGAGCTGGAATCACTGATGTTCTGTTTGGTGACTACGAATTTGAGGGTCTACTCCCTGTGACATGGTTTAAAAATGTGAGTCAACTGCCAATGAATACTGGACACAATTCATCTGATCCATTGTTTCCCATGGGATCTGGATTGAGAACAAAAAAGTAAACATGTATAGTTATGATTTTGTGTGAGCAAGACTTGTAAAGGTGTTGTACTATTGGATATTATACGAGATTTCACTTTGAATAAATAAGAGACACTGTTTTGCATTCATCTTCTGTATCTCCTCCACTACCGTCTAAATTGTCCGGTTGATCCATCGGCAATAATCTTTACATGGATGTGAATCATGCTGATCTAGAGTAAGAAGAAGTGGCAATCAACCACCTCTGATTACATCAAGTTTACTGACAATCGAGCAGCAGATGATCTAAATCAACAATTTGGGCACTGCAATTGTCAAAGGAAGAGGCTTCTAGTTTGCCCAACAAAGTCAGACCTTCTATTTAGCTTATCAGTTCTGGTATGTCTTCCTGTCTTTTCTCAAGAATTTTTTTTTGGTTCAGTATGCTTATATAGTATGATTACTTTTCCCTTTTCTTCCCCGTCTCCCACCTAATTTGCCATTAGATATGTTGAAGGTTAGTCCAATCTAAACATGTAGATTTAATACTACATGTGAGTTGCGGATTACCGAGCGTAACCTTCAATAGTAATATTTTACCTTATATTTTCATTTTTCTTCTTATAATAAATGTTTTACCTGTGCCTTGATTGAGTGTACTGCTGTCCTGCTGAGCTTGATGGACAAAAGTTAGCAACTCAGTTATCTTTTCTGAATAATGAATTTAGTATACTCCTTTCACCAATCCCTTGAGAAAGCTTATTAGTCATCTCGTCTTGGTGGTGTACTTGTTCATGTAATTTATTGGAAACAATCTAGGAATAGAAGCCATAGAAAATGACTGCAAACCTTTGTATTTATTATTTGTGCATTAAGCTGGAACGAACTTCTGGCTCAAGAATACTAGAATAAGGTGATCTAGGTCTAGGTGTTCTTTGATCAAGTTGCAAACAAAGGCTTCTTTTAAGAGAAAATGGGCATGTTTATTTCTTGCTTTCCTTGAGTTCTTCTGTGAATAGGACTGAACGTACATCACGGAGCTGAGGTAGGCTTGTAGATGAGTAATCTCTCTTGTTTGCTGACAGTGATGTCCGATGGAGAAATGTGTGCTGTTCTGCTTTGTTCATTTGAAATATGTTATTGTGAATTGCTCAATCATTTAACATGGATATTTACACTAGTGCGGACGACACCTTTGTGTTCTTAAATTAGAGAACTTTTATGCAGGATTATATGTGCTCTAAAGGTGGAAATTTGCTATAGCTTGCTCAAGTAGATTTTTTTTTCTTTTTCTATAGCTGGTAGCTATTGGCCTGTGAATGACTCATACTGATCAGAAGCATTCTTCTTTGTGAAGATATTGTGCAAGTCAGAAAATAATTAGTGTAACTCATTTGAATATACTGAAAACATTATTGGCCAATTGTGGCAATTACGTCATGAATAGATTTGTGATCAGGATGTAAAGAACTTTGTCTACACAAAGCAAAAAGCTTTTTGCTTTGTCTCCTTGAACAAGATCAGTTTTTGAGCCCTAGCTTTGAAGAGCAACGATACTTTTAATTATTTTTCTTCTCTTTTTGGTGTGTTAAGTGGTGTTGTACTCTTCAGATTGTGAAAGATTACACTTGAGATTGCATAAGATCATGTTTTGTTCTCATGAATAAATTAGGGAACAGTAGGAAATGGCGTGCTAGTGGAATTGGATTTAGATAATTCAGAAGGTGGTTTAAGGTATTTGATCAGTTAGGGGTAGGGGTGTAATCGAGCCGAGCCGAGCCGGCTCGAAGCTCGGCTCGATAAGATTTTTCTTGGCTCAGGCTCGGCTCGAAGCTCACCGAGCCGAAATTTATGAGGCTCGGGCTCGACTCGGTTTAGGCTCGAGTCGGCTTGGCTCGGCTCGGTTTGAACTTAGGTTTGCTATTCAAAATGTATAAACATCGTTCAATAAATTCTGTTTGTAACTGATTTCAATTATTATTGAGTAGTGCATATCATAAAATGAGTGAATTGTAAATAAATATATATGTATTTATAGTATTATTATATAATGTTACCAAATTTAGGGGTAAAATCAGGTATACTGGGCCAACCGAGCCGACCGAACCGAGCCATAGTCGGCTCGGGCTCGGCTCGGTTAGCATTCGAGCCGGCTCGGACTCGGTTTGACCCAAGCCCAAGCCGAGTTCGAGGGCTCACCGAGCCGGCTCGACTCAGTTACACCCCTGGCTAGGGGAAAAGATTTCAGCAAAAATCTGGTGTCACATCTTCTCGTTTAGTCCTTGCCCTTGTAATTTGATCATCAACAAAAGAAAATAAATAATAAGCAAATGAAAGGTGAAAGTGACATTTTGATAAAGTAGAAAAAGAAGTTGTCCTGCATTGTTAAGGGAAATAACACAGGTTGGTACAATATTCTGTGATCTCTCTGATTTATCTCTTATATGTTACCTCCTTTCAAATTAGTGAATTTTTGAATAAACTGATTCTAGGAATATTTTTATCATGTGGGGGGATAATGGAAAACCATTCTCAACTAGCTATTTGGCAGAAGGGTGCCAATGAATTAAGTTTAGAATGCTGTTGAAGTTGGTTTGTGGACTTAACCATGTCTTGAGTTTGTAGCATCAGTTTGCATTTTGGTGTCCTATGAATTCAATGATCTAAGGTGTATAAAAGAAGAAAGAAAGCCACTAAGCCAGGATCCCAATGAGTGCGTTGTGACAAAGCCAACCTCTTGAGTATCCAATGCCCTGGTCCCTGTTTTTCTAGCTCAACTCTTACCGTTTTTCTTTTATGTGAATACAATTGAGTTTGAGACTAAACGATCCACTGGAAGGACATTTTTCTATCTTGCAGTGAAGAAGAGAGAATGTCTTTATCAATTGTATCGTTCCTGCTTGCATTATCTGCTAATTAGAGGTCCTTTTGAAGCACAGATACTTGGTATAACAACAGCACATGATTATACAATTGATAAGTGTGCATGCAGGATGATTTACGAGATGCTTTTACAAATAAATTTAGATGAATTGTTATGTTGGAGTAGACAAAGTTATCATTACAAATACCATACCTTTACTCAGTACCTCTTGTGGGGTTCTCGCCTAAGGTAGGGCGACGGGATTTCAAGTGCAATAGGATTAGTTTTTTCTATAAGTTTCTCCATTGTGGTAGACTAAATTAATGGCTGAATATTCATAGTGAATATATATGGTCTAACAACAGCGCTCTCAGCCATAAATGTTGCTCCAAAAACAAACTTTGGTTGGTCTAGTCTTCCTCGATCTTTTGTTTTTACTTTTTGTAAACGCGGGATAATCTTTTTAGGATGCGTCATTTTTGTGGAAATGCTTATACTAATTTGGCTCATTTGTTGCTCATCGGCCTTAGTTTTTGAGATCTGTATCTTCCTATCCCACCCTTAAAGAAGATCAGATTTTGTGTGAACTTAGTGGAATTCATAACGGGGATGAATTCTGCAGTGCAAGGATTTCTCTTGTTGTTACTAAATGTTCAGATATTGATATTTCGAAAACAATGTTTCTACTTTAGATTATGAATCTTGACTAATCCTCAGATTCTGGATGAGATATTCACCAGACACCAGGCTGAAGGACAACCATAGGTGACTACCTGTCCTGGTGAAATGCTTTTTTAAAATAAGCAACAACATAAGTTTCTAAAATCCCCACTAAACATTGTCTAGAAGATGATGATTTTTGGACCCTATGCAGGCTCCGTTTATAGCAGCACTTGGCAGATTCTGATGTTTCTAAGTTTTGTTTATTTCATATATATATTAATTAATGTTAAGGGGATCAAACATGGATCTAATTGCATTAATATATTATACCATCAAGAGGTTTGATCTGTTAACGTATTTGGTTGGGTAGAAAGTAACCTTGTCCAATGACTGCTAAAGCAAATTGATTGAGCTCGCTGGTCTGGAAGCAAGTTGAGAAACCTGAGTTGCATTCTGAGATCTGATTTAGCTTCCTGACAATCAAAAGGGTTGTGTGAAAAGTTGCTCTCAGCTCTTTATTACCTTGTTTGATACCCATCAGTAACTATATTCAGAATTAACAGTCAAGTGAGCAGGAAAAGTGTACTGAAATTTTTTGCCACTCATATGTTCATGGTTCGTCTCTACCGTCTGGAACTTGTCATGAACTTTTGTACTTAAGACTGACAATTTCATCTTATTTTGCCACTTGAACATGCTGTTAATAGAAACAAATTGTATTCTAGATTAAGTGGAGGGTCTAGTTCTGAGCTTATCAACCATCAGTTTCTGTTCCGCATAGTTGTCAATAGTCTGTAGCTGCATTTTCCAGTCTGTTGTGTTACGTGGTCAAGTATTCTTGAGTTTGCTTTCATGCGATCTTCATTCTTGTGTCTTCCATGCTTGAATTGCAGTGACTACTGATCATCGTTGCCAGTCTTTATTTTTCCATTGGAGTCCTTTCAGAATATCCTTGTTGCTCGTGTGCGAATGAGATTTGGAGCTCCATACTGCTTGTGACTCTACTTTTTCCTCTCATTCTTTTTAGCGTACTAGAATCAGAAACTTGATAGACAATGTCGTGTCTTAAGGTGTTTTGGATGTATTTGCTTGGTCAATTTTTTGTGTAAGGAGTTCTTTCCTATTGGAGTTTTCTTCTCCTGGTGATACATGTTACCTGATTTATAGCCTTATAGACACTATGTTATATCTACATTTTAGTTACAAGCTACTTTGGACATTCTGGGATAGTGTGTGAATATTATCATTGAGCGTTTTCCATCATCATATGCTTTAGCAAATTATTATTTCTCCCTGTCTGTTATCAACCCGTCGTTTTGGCAAAAGGCCATACACATAATTTGATGGCTATCGGCAGAATTCTTGCAGCATATTTAGTAATGAACTCTGTAACCCTTTCTTCTTGATTAAGCTTTCCAGTTGACTCCTCTGCCTGCACAGTGTAGTTCCCATTCCTGCTGATCAAGTTTCATCATTGACACAAATTATCTTATTTTGTTCGTTGTGGAATCGTTTTTGTTTTCCTTTTTCTTATGAAATATGAGGCAAGGATTGACTCATAATATGGAACTTTTGGTGAAGGGTGTGAATTGTGAAGTCATTCTCTACAGAAGACAGAAATGGCTCAACTTTTGGTGGTCCCATGTCAAAGTAAAAGCTTCAACACTAGGCATCTCCCTCTCTTACAGATCCTCTATAATTATCAGCAACGGTATGTCCCATCTTTCTTTTTACCATCAATCTTAAAAGATGCCTGAGATATGATATTTTCTGTAGTTGATCCGATTCACATTGCCTGATATGACATCATGAAATCCTTGATTTTTCAACAATATGAAGTTTTACATCTGCTAATTACCATCACCTCTGTTTTAATGCCTGAAATGACATCATGAAATGCTTGATTCTTCGAAAATTAATAAAAGTCACCAGGATCAATTGTCCTCCACTCCAAACTGGCGTCTGCTTTTTTATTGACGGAAAGTGCTCAGCTAGTTGATACATATTAGATGGAGGGTCCAATGGAATCCTTCTCTGCTGTTACCGAAGTAGGAATGTGTATGTATGACTGGATATAGTTGTGACTACTTGTACTAGTTGCATTTTTCATGGTTACGCCTGTGGTCTTGGAAGGTTGGCAGAGTAGTAAAGGGAGTTGGGGGATCAAATTAACTTTACCATGCTATTTATTCTTGCTTTGTTGTTTTGGTAGTGTATTTGACCTATAGAAGAGAATCGGATCTTCTATGTTTCTAAGAATAGAGAAGCAGAAAAAAGATAAAACCGAAAGATATAAATATTCTGATATTACACATGTGGCTGAAACAAATTTCTGGTCTCAAGGAAGTGAGAATAAAGTGGCCAAGGTGCTTTCGGGTGCAAGGTGCAGAAGGATGCTTCTTTTCAAAAGGAAGAGTGGTTAGTTTTGTCATTTAGTTGCCTTTAATTCTTTTGCATAATTGATGGGTGCTGGAAAATGCAGCATGCTGTGATGGACTAACCAATATTCCAGGAGAGGGAAGGAATAAACAAAACTAGTAAAAAAAAAAAGAGTTATTCTTGCATGAGGTGGCCTCATACATGAGGTCTCGTACGTGGAAGAAGAAAATGTGGTACCTATTACCCCACCAAGTACCAAAGTACCGTATTTATAGAAAAAATTTGTGCACCCGAAGGCAAAAACTGCTGATGGTCTTACATGAGATGGGTGACTTCAAATCTTTTGGGTAACTTCTGTTGATCTTAGGGCGACTTTTTATGACTTTTAGGGTGACTTTTTGCTTACACAAAATTTGTTCTTAGTGAAAATACTTTAGATTTTAGACGGATAAGATGGGGAGAGCGTTTATCAACCCAAATGATGCTGATCCTGAATTCCTCATCAGAGTACTAGCATAAGTTCATAACAGATTTAGGTCATCTGACTGCTGCCACAGAGGTTTCTTCTCTTTCTTTTCTTTTTTCCTTTTTGTTTGGGGAATGGGAGTGGTTGAGAGAGATTGAACTGCTACATAGGAGGACTTGCTCATGAGTTATGGGTCACTGAAACCATAACGATGTATTGCAGTTCATCTCAACTAATCATTAATTGTTTGAATAATAATGATGACTGAGGAAGAGATAAATCAAATCACAAGTCAAAATCTTAATATATATGGCATAGGTAGACACAAAAATAATTGATCTCAACTAATTTAGTCCATAAGGTGAATTATTATTCATGAAACTAATCGTGCCCTAGTCTTTGTTAGTGGAATATTACAATTAGTCAAATTAGCAATTATTTGGAGAAATGAATTTGCACTGGAAAGCTATCTGTAACCTGATAAATGACCTCCCTGTTATATCACATTATCTAACCATTGAGTATTTATGAGTATATGTCCCAGTCCAGAAAATGCTCCACAGTAACTTTGGTCCCTTGGATACTTGAGATTCTTATTCTGGAAGAATCACAGCAAAGTTAGAGGGTCAAAGAAGTTCCAGAAGACAAATGCTGATTAGGAAAAAAGGCACAGGACCCTTTCCATCTTAATGAAAAGCTTTTGCCTTCTTGAGTTTCAACTAAAACCATGGATTTAAAGAACAGGAACAGGAACAGGAACAGGACCACCCCTTTGAGAGAAAAAATTGTAAACTAAGTGTGTGCCGTACATGGGATTAACGACCAGTAATCATGTTTTGATTTCATAATCTAAGAAAAAGGCACTTGCCGCATGCTAATGCTATAGTTGAAGAAAAAAAACCGTTAAGCCAGGTTGGCGGTCTAAAGCGCTGGCTAGAAAGAGGATTACTGTGGGCGGGGAGGGGGAAAAGAACATAAATAGAATAGTAATCTTAGTGAATCTTTCTTTAATTTGCTCTGCATATCCTGTTTAAGGTTAATTATGATATCTTTTCCCGTACCAGTGAGAACTCAGAGTTTATCCTCTCTTCTTTCACAAAGGGATCTCCTGGGGAAAGATCTTGATTCTTAGTTGAAAGATTTACCAAAGACNAAAAAAAAAAAAGCGGGGGAGTGAAGCATATGATGCTTTAGATTTAGTGGAATGTAGACTCAGCTGTAACCCTGGTTTTGTAGGTCAAGTTACCCCAGTCTACTAGCAAGTAGGCCATTTTGGGGGTAATGAATTATTTTCAATTCTAAATACTTAGATGATTAAACTGTGTTTGGAAAGGAATGTATTAACAAAAATGATGAGACAGTGTACTCTGAAATAGTACCAAACAAGTGCTCTGTGACTCAGCCAACTTTGAGTGAGCCTACCCAGTAGGCAGTATAGCCAATGACATTTTGGTTCAGCCAGTTTTGGGATCAAGCTTGCAGATTCAGGTACACAACAGAAAGTGATGCCGATCTGTTTCAAGCTTTTATCATCTTAAAGAAAAACTGTACCATGGTATTATAAAGTTCTAATTTCTTAAAATGTCAAAGGAATTTGCAGTAAATAGCGCACAATCAGTGCAAAACATAGTGGAAACTTTTCTGTATGGATTCGTTTAGCACTTCGACAGTGAAGAATCTGTATAACCGATCTGAAGTTCTGAACTAACGAGTTAAAAAGTTTGGTTATCACTGTAGAACTCTTGTCAGAAACCATCAAAATTAGAGGGTGTCTGTCATATAATGTCAGAAGATGGAGAGTTGTGACAGAACATCTTCACATAGTTCACCTGCTTACGTATACAATATATTAGTAGCAACGATAATCCTCATCTAATCATAGTTAATGGTTGAAGGGTGTAGGATAGAGATCAAAATGAAAGGAATAACTTGACCAAGCATTATCAGTAAAGAATTTATAGAACTCCAAAATATCTCCCTTCCCTATCAATTTTACATAAACAGTCATCGAGGAACATACTCATGATTGGATATGCTTATCGTATTCTAGGCCGTACTTGCTCCTTTCCCCATGTTTTTTTTTTGTACTTCTTTTCTATGCGCAAACATAGCATATGCTTATGCATGTTGAATCTGTCTCCAATCTTCCAGGTGACAGTGTTTTTGTTGCTGAAGTGTGCTGTGTGATACTGTGGAGGCTGCATAAACTAGGTTTGCCTTTTGACTTATGTTGACTGTTTTGCAATTTCATTATATTGTTATTATTGTTTTTCCTGTTTTGAGAAGGGATGTGGGATGTAATGATCTTAGAGAACATTAGATAATTTCTTTTTTTTTTTGGAATAAAAAATACAGAAGGAAATCCCATTGGAATGATTTTTGAATAGTTCCACACAAGTCCAACATTTCCAAATGCTAAGCCAAATCATAATCTCATGCTCCTCTTTTACTTTTTGAGTATCATGGACTAATTAATATTCACATACAGAGCACCAAGCACAGAGACAAAAAAGCACAGCTATTTTTAGAAATCACTAAAAAAAAAAAAAAAACAAAGATGCAAACATCACAAACTACTAAAGATTAAGACAACATCCTTGTCAAAAACACTAAAAAAAAAAAAAAGGGTTAAATGTCATCCATGAGGATGGTGCTGTGTTGATTGAATCTGGAAGCCCATGCTCTGAGACCCAATATAGTTTTCTAGAAAATCACCCCTCTGCAAGTTCTGTCCCTGCATTTTAAACCCATACGAGCCCACCCCATATGGTGACATGAACACATTTCCCTGCATTGACTCAAAACCAATAGCTGCTCCTCCTCCTCCTCCTCCATTGCTTGGCTGATCCCACTGGAAATGTTTGGCCATGGCAGTTGCATTTGGCTGCTGCTGGGTCTGTACAGTAATGGTCGAATGCTCTGGCGAAGTCGACAGCTTGCTGTTCGTGTCCGGTGAAAGAGCTTCATTGTCTAGATTAACAGTTGTTATGTCATGGATGCTAGCTCTCCTCTTATCTTTCCCACCTGAGAGCTGCCTTATGAAATACTTCTGTGCATGGCTAGCCACTTGGGTTGGTGTTCTTGTTACCACAAAATTCCTTGAAATGTTCCTCCAATCTCCTTTCCCATATTTCTTCAACCCCATCAAGAACAACCTGCAATTAGTGCACACACCATAATAAGTCTTCAAATTATGCAAGAAATTGGACGTTTTTAACTGCTAGCAAATTATTGTCTAAAAAGTCAAAAGCAAACAAAACCCATATCCCAACTTCTGTAAATCTTCAAACTGTAAGCTCAAAAATAACACCCACCACTTCTTAAGTTTTAACCTTAAACTCAAACAGCCACTTTAACTCCTGACGATGACAACTGAGCACAGAATGCTCGGGGTTACGATGTTCAGATATACGCAGCCTTATGTCTATATTAAATAGACCTCGAGCAGGTCACTCGAAAGTACACATTTTTACCCAATTGCAAAATCAAATTAGAACCAGTTAAAGGGAACTTATCAGGGACTTACTTGTGCTCCTCTTCTGTCCATGGAACCCCCTTCTTCCTCTCCTGATCCGGGGGCCGGGCACCGGGCCCCCTCTTGCCACCAGGGCTATAAGTGTGTTTATAGCCATCATAGCCATTGTGGTTAACCCATTCCAATGTGAAAGCAGAGGTGGTGTCATAACCAGGAATTGGGACCAACCCAGCTTCAATATTACTAACATCATCCTCCAATTCTTTGTATTGTTTGATCACATCTCCTACTGTCTTCCCCGGTATCATCGCCGCCACTTTGTGCCACCGATCTGGGGTGTCCTTATCATAAACCGCAAGCGCATTTTCAAACATCTTGTTCTCAGCTTGTGTCCATCTTGTGCTCCTACTCTCATCAATTAACCAGCTTGCATTTGAGAGATATGATGATAGAACTTCCATCTCCCACTTCATCAAGTAAAGATTGAAACTTTACCCCTATAAAATCTTTGAAGCTGTTGTTGATTTGGGGGCTGTTTGGGTGATCAGATGGAAAATTTTGAGGGTTTTTTACTTCATTTGTGAGGGGAATTTGTAGTGAGGGTGAGAGTGGAGGAACATATGAGGTGGGGAGTGAGACACAGAGAAGAGCCCAGAAAGCAAATGCAGAGGTGGAGATTTTACAATGACCCCAAAAAAATAAAATCAGAGAATTAAAAAGAGGTGGAGCATTTCAAAGGAATCAGAATACTCCACACCTCCTTTTGCTCTCTTTCTCTCTCTCTGTTCTAGCATAGGCCTAACCCAGTAGCCCCCCCTTTGAGGAATCTAGAAAAGACCCACCACCTAAGTAGGCCAATATTACCAAAGAAAATTTAGCAAAAATCTCCCAGAAAATTAAAAAGATTAATGAGGAGGAAGATTAATAAGAATTCAAAAAAAACCCAACTAGCAAAATTGAAGGGTTCTTGATTGATTTTTTTTAACTAAAAGGGCACTTAATTTCCTGAATTGCAAGAGAGAAATTAAATAGGGAGATTTTCTCAAGCTTCAGGTTCCCATGACCCAATCAAATCAGGAAAGGTCAGAGAAGCAGAGCAGTTAAAGAGAGAGAAAGATGAATGAAATAGAGCTTAAAATGGAAAGAGACCAAAGTGAGAAAACAGAGTGATTCTTTCTGGAATCAGAGTTCTTTCTTTGTGTAGGAGTGAGAAAAATAAAAATTTCAGAGAGAAAAAAGAGGAGAAAGATCTGCTCTTTCTTTCCTCTTTTCTTTTTTTCTCCTTGAGGTCTGAGCAGCAAAGTAGAGAGAAGAAGAGGGAGAAAGAAAGTAATAAAGGGGCAAAAACCTAAAAAGCAAGGTAGCAAGGTTCAAGGAATGAATCTAAATTTTAGCACATCTATGCACAGCACAGGAGAAGAAGAGAGAGAAAGTGAGACAGACAGAGAGAGAGATCTTTCAGAGACAGGGCAGGGCAGAGGCAGAGCTAGCTAGAGAGAGAAACTAAATAAACAAGGTGTACTGAAATGAAAGTGGTGGATTTTGATTGGGTAATATGGTGTTTGTGGATACTACAACTAAAAATTTGAGAAAAAAAAGTTCATGCTTTTATTTTTTCAGATTTTATTAATTTTTTTTTTTAATTAATAAGGTCACTCTCTCTGTTTTGTATTTGTCTTTTGAAGAGAATCTTTTCCTGAATTAGTGTTAGA
>BSSO01001728.1:0-22130 GCA_030267885.1 Mesembryanthemum crystallinum | reverse complement strand
AAATCTAACTCTCTCTCTCTAAATCACGAAGAAAAAGAACTTCTCTCTCGCGCTATTGCCTCCCTCTCTCTCTACAACTGCTCTCTCTCTCTCTCTCTCTCTCTCTACAACTGCTCTCTCTCTCTCTCTCTCTCTCTCTTTCTCTCTCTAAAATGTTCAAAAAAAGAGAAATGAGGCGGGAGGAGAAGAATATATAGGGGGGAGGCTGGGGGTACAATAAGCATCATACAACGGGTGTATAATATAATTTGTTCCATTACACGACCCAGTGTAATGGTGACTTTTCGCAATTTATGAGTTATTTTTAGCCACTTAGAGGCTACTTTTTATATCATATAGTAATTTTATAAAATTTCCCTTATGTCGATAAAAGTAGCCACTAAATTCCAAAAAGTCATTTCTGGATTGGATCAGGTTATATAAAGTAGCCCTAAGTCACTAAAAATAGCCCCTAAGTTACGAAAAGTCACTTTTAAATTAGGTCGTCTAATGATTAGACAGTTGTACAAGAGAGTTAAAACTACTATTTGAATATTTGTTGCAAATAATCTCAATTATAATCAAATTGCAAAAAAATAATAAAATAAAATAAAATCTTGTTAGACCATCTAATTCACTATTATGACTCTTTTTTGCCATTGAATTATAAAGTAGTCTTATTTTGGCTATCCAACTAACCCAACATTTTCACGGGTTGTAGAATATAACACACCAATTGAAATTGGATGGAATAATCCAACTTTTTCATATAGTTGCATGAAATGCACTCGAGTGAACGGCATTATGATCTCCTTTACTTCACTGTTGACGTGGTGTTGATCCTGCCTATTTTTTCTGTCTTTCTTTTAAACAATCCCTATCTTGTTTTTCACCATACCTTTTATGTTTGTGTTGTTAGTTTTGATTAAAATATTGGAACTTATCTTTTAACCTCCTATATCCCTCGTTATGCTCTTCAAGTGGCAGTTGGAATCCATTGAAGACAATGAAGACTTACTCCTCGTTCTCCTGTACATAACTTGCTCTTTCTCTGTCATAAGCTTTGTGTAACTCCAACTCCCTTACCTGCAAAATCATGAGCATTGAGTGCAAATCATGGAAGGCTTACGATAAGTAGCTGGCAACAATTTAAAGCGACAAAATTGACTTTTTGAAGGTCCACTAAGTAAGAAATAATTGCAATGTGGATATTTGGTTGCTTACAGTTTTGTGTAATTAATCGGATATACGTAGCGTTAATTAAAATTGTAGGGTTTTAAGTTAAAAATCTTAACCTTTGCATTTTTGGTGGGTGGTAATTTGAAGTATGTCTGTAAATTGAACTTTATTTGTTATATAATTGCAGGAGGTTAGATGGATAGTTTATTGAGTGTAATTAAATTAAGAGTTTGCCTTCGTGATATGTGAAAAACAAGGGAAATGAAGAAGTGAAGTGCATTGTTGGTGAGTATGTCCTGTTTCACAATTGATTGGTAACATAACTAATTTCTCAAACTAAGTTTCCCATTTCCCCTCAACTTTTTCAATTATTATTCGCTACACTTGGGAGTAGCTAATTAGCCATCCCTAATAGATGCCCAACAACTATAACTTCACTATTTACTACCTGCAACTTCATTATAAAACAGTTGTGATAGCTTCATTTATCTATCGTACAATGAAGTTATAGTTATAGATAAATGAAATTGCTACACGGGTTTTATAATGAAGCTGACGGACGTAAAAAATGAAGTTGAGATGTAGGACAGTCCCTAGGTGTAGCTAATTAGCTACTCGCGGGTGTAGTTAAGAATTTGCGCAACTTTTGGGCCTTCTCTCTTTCTTATTCTTCTCACTCTTTATCAGATTCAAGTTTCACGTTTGGATTGCTTTCCTTGTTTAATTTTGGAATAGCAATGAGGACCTTGATTGGAAAATTTGTTCTAACTTTTTGCTTCTTGCTAATAAATTAAGGCAAATTTGTTCTTCTTTACTGTTGTTGTTTTTTTAATGGTTGACAAGGTTGGGGCTAAGCTGTCCGGAGCGAGGGAAGACTGGTTTGTGGAGGGGCCAGTGTTGAGAGGAGAAATGACGGAATAAGCAGATCAGAGGAGATAAGAGAAAGGGGAGGAGAAAATGGTAAGGAAGAGGCCTTAGGGAGGGGGTGGCAAGGTAAATAGAGGCTTAAGGGGGTGCAGTTGGGCTGGGGGTAGGGTAGGGTGAAGCCTAGTTGTGGGTGATGGGAGAGGATTGGGGCTGTGTGTTGGGAATTAGGATTGCAGGGTGATGAGAGGGGATCGAAAATAGGGTGCTGGGAATAAAGGTTGTTGCAGGCTGGAGTAATGGCAGCCGGTCAGGGGCTGCGATGTGTGGGGAAGGAATGGGGTGGGGTCTAAGAAGGGGTGTTGAGGGGTGGGGTGAAGGAAGATGAAGGGTGGGGAAGGGGAAGAGGGAAGGGGAAGAGGGAAGGGGAAGGGTGTTGAGTTTCCATTAAGAAGGGTGTTATGGGAATTAATGTGACAAAAATGGTTATATTGAGTAATATCTCGATTACATTAAGCAGTTTTAATTTTATAAGCTCGGTGCTGATAGGATTAATTGGTTTAGGTTTGAGAGTTTAACAAAAAAGTTTGAAAGTTATAAGAGCATTGATGATATATACTATTTAACCACATTTTTCTCATCCTCCGATTGTTACATTTTGTTGTATTTCCATTGATATTGATACAGGCTGGGCATAAACCAATATATTTGGTTGTTATGAATATTTGTGTCTTTACTTGAACTACTTTAGTTGGATGATCGTAATTCAAGTCGATGTTGGTGTTGTTGGTGTCACCAACATTTCCAGTCTCTTATGAAAATAAGTTTCTCGAACTACTTCCAACACCACATGAGTTATTAAAGAACAGGTAGATTATTGAGAGAAAAAGGGAAAAAAAATATATGATTTTGTGAATATTGGATGTTTTGGTTCTGATGAAACTCTAGGTTATCTTGGGTAGGAAAATTATCTGAGTAAGGAACAATGATGAAGTATTTTGGGAAGTAAACACATTTCGAGTATTATTAATACTTGGAATTCGTTTAGGTGAGAAATTTTGAGAAGATTGCTGACAAAAGGTAAACATTTAAGCCAACTGTTGATGACTTATTCAGATCTATTTGGGATTTTTGATTAAATGCGAAATTTGTTGTTTGGAAAATGAATTATTTCCATAATTGTTTCTATGATCTATAACGTCCGAAATATTTAATGGAACAAAAAGAAGATAAATTATATGAATATTGAAAATAATTAGAGAGAATATGAAAGAAATATAAGAAGATAGGAAATTCGGAGATGTGTGAGAAATATGTCAAATTGGGTGTCTATTTATAGAGTACGAAAAAATATGGCCGTTGGTGATGTTTTTATTTATAGCCGTTTTAAAACCACTAGAATTGTGGTTTAAATTTCTTATTTGCTGGCCTGACTAGCATCAAGAAGCAGCATACCTGATACGGGATTTTTTTTTTTTTTTTTTTGCTCATCTCACTAGCAAAACGTTGTGTTTTGGGAATGGGTTGTATGAGCCCCTCCCCAAAATGCAACATTTTGGGTGTTGTGGGCAAAAAAAAAAAATTTAAAGGCTGAAACAGGTGTAATTTATCGAGAGGCCAAATTTTATCACTTTGACATGTTTTAGTGGAGCATTTGCTACACTTTCATTTAATATGACATTATACCATCCACTCCCACAAAGGGTGACATATCATGACACATCTTCTCTCTCTTCTTGACACAGGTAGGGTATGTTCATTTCACCGTATTGAATCCAATTTCAGGTCATTCACTTTTTCTCTCACATACTATATTCATTCGGTCGAGTTGAGTTCAATTTAAATCGTTCAGTTGAGTTATTTTCAGACAAACTAAACACATCCTTAATATATCATTATTGAAGATGCTTTTATAGCAATTTTGGCAAAAATAAGACTACATTAACCACTTGATTCACCTATCAACACTTTAGTGGTTCTCATCAACAGATTTGACAAATTTTTACTAAACCACTTTTGCTTAATTTCACTCTTAACACTCAAGACTCAAGACTCAAGACTCAAGACTCAACACTCGTGAGTTCGTTCCCTCAGACTCCACCCCAAAGTCCCCAAACCCTGTCTGCCCTAATTCTCACCAAAGGCGCACAAAATCAAACAACAGCCGTTCGATTTCATCAACACCTTCTAGATCTAAAACGACCAACGACACAGATCTCGTCTCCACCGAAACAAACCAAGGCCGCAACACATCATATTCCCGTCCCAACACCAAAAACCTTGCTCTCTTTCTCTCACAAAACCCACCCTTCACTTTCTCTTCGTCATCGAAGTTCCAGTTCCACTCTCTTCACCGCCGGCTCTCTCTCTCTCTCTCTCTCTCTCATCGTCTCTGGTGAGTTTCTCTCTCTCTCTCTCTCTCTCGCATCCACATTTTCTCTCTTCCTCTTCCACTTGCGCCGATTATGTTGTTCACGATCTAGCTTCAATTTGAATTTTCACCACTCTCGTGAGTGTGTATGATTGGCGATTCCTTCTTTGTTCTTTTTTTTTTTTTTTATGATTTTTGGTCTTTGTTATGTCGCACATTCGGGTTCTGTTGGTTGATTTCGGAGAAAATTTAAGTTCGAAATGGCAGATTTGATGTGCTTTTTGCAATGGGTTGTTCTGTGTAGGGTCTCATTTCGTTCCGAGGTTGCACTTACTTTAAACTTCTACTATGGCGGTATGTTTGGGTTTTGTAAATACGTTAAAAGTATTTCTTGTTGTTTAACTTTTTGTTTTGAATTTGTTGTTAATCTGGGTGTGATTTGGGTGTTGTCATTAGATTGATAGAATCCTGAAAGATGAAGCTTCTGAAGAAAAGGGAGAGCGCGCCAGAATGGTGAGTTTTCTTGTTTCCTAGATTAGGTTTTTGGCGATTAGTAGATGATTGATAATAGCTGTTTTCTAAAATTTGTTTCCTAGTTGGTAATGGATTATTGTTATCTCTTATTGTTGAGCATGAATGAACACTTGAATGGGTTTTGCTATTATGGGGGGTAATGTTAATTCTGTGCCTAACAATTATTATATGAACCCTTTTAACATAGATACAAATGTTTGGAATTTGGATACACAACTGTTTCACTAGGATTATATTGTTGAAAGAGCATTTTGAAATTCGCCCTAGTTGCCTGTTGTTTCGTGTGTTACATGTGTTGCAAGTTTTGCTGCATGTGTGGCTATTCAATCTTGGCTGATGTTTTCTTTTTTGGTTCCATTACCAGTCAACATTTGTTGGTGCCATTGCAATCACAGACTTAATCAAGACAACTTTGGGACCAAAGGGAATGGTATGATTCACCTGTACCTCAAGAGTGCAACTTTTGAATTTCTAGGCATTCTAGCGTTCTTGATCCACTACATTTTGACACGTGTACCCAACAACATTCACTTATGATGGCAATTGGTATGTCCTCTACACAGGACAAGATTTTGCAGTCAACTGGGCGGGGTCAAAATGTTACTGTTACAAACGATGGTGCTACAATAATGAAGTCCCTCCATATTGATAATCCAGCTGCCAAAGTTCTTATTGGTATCCTTGAAATGGTTTTTGTTTCTATTTGTAGAAGCAATGAAGCATTGTCCTTGTTTGGTTTATGGAAGTGCATTTTAGACAGCTATTTGAATATTTCAGATTATGATATTCTAACATATAATATGAAAAGAGGGTGATATCAAATTTTCGCAGATGGGGAAGGATGAGGTGTATAACAATTGATTGAATCTCACCAAAATATGTAGTCTTTTGAAGCTAGTGTGTGTTCAAGTTATCCTTAATCTGAGGTCAGAAATATCAAAGACACAAGACGATGAAGTTGGTGATGGGACTACATCAGTTGTTGTTTTGGCTGGAGAGCTGTTAAGAGAGGCTGAAAAGCTGTTAGCAATGAAGATTCATCCGATGACCATAATCTCAGGTTAATGAAAGATCTGTGTCAATTTCGTTTATTTTTGCTGATAAGAGTATGCCGGTTGCCTTTTCTTTTATTATGAACTCAGGTTAATGAGTGAAGATATATCTGTTTTAAGGAGGGGGATCCTGTACTTCGCAGTTATATTGCGATCCCTAAATTCCTGTATTGCCATTTCCTAGTCCTTTCCAGGAAAACGATATATTTTGGAATTTATAGAAAACCTACATCATCTTTAAAGTCGATGTGAGTTTTTCATGTCATCTGTTTCTTAACACCGTGTGTCGCATACTCGGATGTGGTGATCTTGGGACCTGAATCGTGATGCAGGGACATTGGCTAATATGTTAGTACCTTTACTTTAGCGGAAAAACATCACAATTGCGCCCTTATGGTCTCTTAAGCAATCTATACAGTACACGAGTTTGCTACCAACCCCAACCCCAACCCCCCCTCCCCCTGTTTTTTTTGAATAGTAAAGAAAATTATTCTGTTTGTTATGATTCGAATTACCGAAATATCGTCTTACAAGAGTCCTTAGGCTCTAAAGAGCCTTCAAAATAGATATGGTAGTAATAACAATGATTTAATAAAGCTTGTTTTCGAGTTGTTTGAATGACTTGACTATAGACATAAGAATTACTTGTTCCTTTGTAAGTTTAGGAATTTCTGGGTATACTTTCTCACATCCCTGATCAGTTGACTTGATAGAATTGTACATAAAAAAAAATTGTCTGATGGCATGAGCTATTGTGTTTCACTAGTTGAAGGAGGTGTATTCACGATAGACCTGAATTTGCGTGGCCCATAATTTATGGTTACAACAATGAAGGTTTCGGGGCAAGGTGTAACTAGACGACAGGGAGATAGACCATAGAACTGGCCAAGAAAACTGATGGAGGTGAAAAAAGAACAATTAGTAGATAGTATATTCCTTCACTGAGGATTAATTGTATCCTATAGGAGTATGAGGGAGTGGTGAATGATAGGAAATACGTAGAGAACTCATAGAGAGGACAGTCTGCTTGTTAATTCATGTTGATTAAGGTTATCTAGCTTCTTATTCTGTTAGATGCTTGGGATGCAGCTTGTCTTTGGTTGACTGTTGAGAGTCTAGTCTAATTATCCTAGTACATGTATCTTTTCTGGGAAATATGTCTAGATAAATATGAATGGAGATTTAAGATTGTTCCTTGGTTCTTTTAATGTTTCTGGAATCTGACAGTAATATGGTGTGGAGATGAAGTCACCTTTTGATGTTAGCAATTTTTGAGTGTGACATTTCATTTTTTGGGATGGATCTATGGTCAAAATATAGGTAGCCCTTCTCAGTGCTTTCTCCGATTAGGCTGCCCTTTCATGTATCCCCCTTACCTCCTCAATTATGCAATGGGACTTGTCTTTAACATTGTCTGACCAGATTATTAGTCTCAAGGCTTTTTGCGAAGTAGTCTTTCGATCCTCTCATTCTACTCATCTGCTTTGATTTTTGAACTTATAGCTGACTGAACCATATGCTACTGAGTTTCTGAGCCTCTTGATTACTTGTTATGGATTCAGAGGATGATGTCTTTTGATGTTTTGACTACCTGAGTAATTTCTATATATGTATTTTAATTATTCAGGTTACAGGATGGCAGCTGACTGTGGTCATAATGCATTGTTGAAAAGGGTTGTCGACAATGGTCAAGATTCTGGTACTGATAATCCACAATCACCTTTTAGTATTTTTTTGGTTGTGCTTTTTGAAATGTCTTTGATAAAAACTTGTGCTATGCAGAAAAATTCAGGTCAGACCTGATGAACATTGCTATGACTACATTGAGTTCAAAAATATTGTCACAAGACAAGGAACACTTTGCCAATATGGCAGTAGATGCAGTTATGAGGCTAAAGGTGAATTGCTTATTTCCTTCTAGTACAGATTATTATAAACTATTATGCTTCAGCTAGAATTGTGCATTTCTTTTGCTTTGTTGGTATTTGAATGGGTAATTTGGAACTGTTCTCTGAGGATTTCGGATCTGGGCTCTTTACTTTTAGCCTTTTAGGTATTTAGAGCCTTTTTGTTCTGTGTTAAAGAGTAATTTAGTATTGGGAGGCAAGTAACTGCCTTAAGCAATTAGTTCCAATGAGATCCAACGGTGCCTGCACCCAGACCCCAGAATATCCAAACTGCTATTGATGGCAAGCCTGAAACAACACAGATAAACAGGCACACATGATACAGACCAGTTATAACCCAACATACATAGACTCAGTTCTTCTATTTGTGTTCCGGCTGACTGCTAATTGATCCGCTTCTTTATTCTATATAGAACCTTAAGTTCTTTGATGGCAGCACATTATTGTTAATATCACCACTTTCATAGCCTTCTGTTGTCATTGAGCTAAGAAACAACACTCAGGGGGACACTGTCATATATAATTTTGCAGTTTGGTCAGCTAGAGTGTTTTTGACGCGTCTGTAGACCATGATATACTCCAAGGACTTGAGTACAACGCGAGTCCATTACACTCAAATTGACTGAATAAATCCTAAATTTCACCTTCAAAGAAATTTATCCGTTTCCCCTGTATTGCTCTGGGAAAGGTTCACCTATCTAGCTTCTTCATGGGCTAGAGCTGTGGGGTTATTCAGGGGCTACACTATTTCTGAGGTTCAACGTAATTTAGCCATTTTTCAACTGTTTCTTTGTATAGGATAACTTCTCTTCTCCATTTGTACTGTTGACTTCTCACAAATATATACTCCCTCTATTTAAAAAGTTTCATCCCCACCCCACCTCTAGGAGGATATTTTCAAGTTTTGTGGGACCTGTCTGGCGTGAGATTTAGTAATTTGGTCTCTGACTGGCCCACTAAACTTGCAAGATAGATGAACTACTGATGAAAGGCATTTGAATCAAGAATATGAGCTGTGCTCCAAAGTAGCCGAATATGTTCTACAAGGTCTGAGACAGGTGATCGTTCACCTTTCTTAAACAGTTTTATGTTTCTTGCCAAGTGAAGTTTCATTAGCAAATTGCAGAGGACTGTTCATAGCATCCCCCTCGAAGCATCCTCCAATAAGAGCAAAGTATCAATGGCAAATCGCAGATGGCTCTTCATAAAATCCCCAACAATTATTCCATGAAAGGCATGAATAAACATGTTCTAAATAGCAGCTTCATTATTAGATGGAAGGCCGCAACAACAAATGACTTGACCATCTACCCAGGGGCTCTTAATTAGTTGTAGTCATCTTTGGTTAGCTTGTTACTAAGATCTTATTGGGAGCTACTTTTGTTTCCCTCTTTCAAGGGTATTCGGGAGAAATAGTTGAAATATAGGAAGAATTAGAATTGACGAGTTGAAATTCAGAAGCCTGCTGTATGAAATGACTTCATCTTAGGACCTTTTATAGGGTGTTATCATAGGCATCCTTTTTTATATAAGTTCCTTTTTCGTTTTATACAAACTTGATTTACGTTAAAATTTTGTAAATGGAGTCAATTATAATGTCCATTTCTTTACCTAATGCTAAAAATGCCTTGTTAATCATTAAACAAGTCAGAGGATTTTGGTGTTACAGAATACCATAATTTCATTGCTGAGTATTTGGCTGTTATTGGATTTGAATTCCCAATATGCAAGGCTTAAAAAGTAGTTGTATCAATCTATAGTGGTGCTACTTGAGTCACTATTAACTATTTCCCTAATGAACTATATGTACTTGGTTCACTAAGTTTTTCTGTACTTGTTGGTTTTGAAGTATAAACAATCACTGCATTTTGTGATCACGAGTCTGATAGCAACCTCTGTATTTGTTGGGACTTGGGATAACAGTGTACATCTGAACCTCCTCTCTACTTTGTCAAAGGAAAGGAGCCTTGTGAGAGGCAACAGGGTACTGATAATGATGAGGATTAAAGAAAATAGTGTTAAAACAGAAACTATGTGTTATCATAGTGATATAGTGCTGTACCATACTAACAGAGTGGCTGGTAACAGTAAGTCTATAAAACATGGGCAAAGGAAAGGAGATCTGGTAGGGTGTTTGTCATCATGTCACTCTCTTGAGGGATTGATTTCTTTGTGTGCATATTGCATTTTACATTAAATGCTATCTTACATGACAACCTGTTCTGTAGACGATCATTGACCACCAAATAGTTTTGAATTAGATTATCCATTTTCCTCTGCAGTTCTTTGTCCTTATGAGTTTGTCTTGAAATTCTTGCAGGGCAGTACAAACTTGGAGTCCATCCAAATTATCAAGAAGCCTGGAGGTTCACTGATAGATTCATTTCTAGATGAAGGGTGCGTCTATTTTGAAAAATAGTTGCTTGATACATGAGTGCTGGCTTTGCTGTAATTTTGTTCACTTGTTCTACCTACATGTAAAATCACCATGAATCTAAAATCTAAATGCAGTTGCATATTCTTTGTGAATTCCTTTTACAGGTTTAGTATTGACTGACATGCTGTTCCATATAGATAATAACTTTTGGAGGACTTACCTGAACAAAAAGGAAAAGAAAATAAAAAAAAAGTTTATTTTGGAGGACTTAAGGTCCTCTTATGTTGCAAACCTTCGCTTTTATCTTTATCATATATTTTGTTTTATCTAAAAGAAATTCAACTTGCAGATGATTCTGCTTTACTTATCTGTTTTATTAAACTTGTTGGCACACTCAACATTACAAAGGACCCTTGTATATTTTTGAATTTGTAATGAAACATAGTCCAATGGAAGAATGTTTGATGGAATTTTCAGTGAGGCATTTAGTGATTGGATTTTACCAGTGTATGTTCGTCCTTTTGTGTTGTGCACTATTTGTATCCCAAGGCATCTGATGTTCACAATTTATTAACTTCTATAGGTTTATTTTGGACAAAAAGATTGGTGTTGGCCAACCAAAGCGCATAGAGAATGCAAATATTTTGGTGGCGAACACGGCTATGGACACAGATAAAGTGAAGATCTATGGGGCACGTGTCCGTGTTGATTCGATGGCGAAGGTTGCAGAGATTGAGACGGCAGAAAAGGAGAAGATGAGAGAGAAAGTGAAGAAGATTATAGGTCATGGCATTAACTGTTTTGTCAATAGGCAGTTGATCTACAATTTCCCAGAGGAACTATTTGCAGATGCTGGAATCCTTGCCATTGAGCATGCTGATTTTGATGGTATTGAGCGCCTTGCACTGGTGACTGGTGGTGAGATTGCATCAACATTTGATAATCCTGAATCAGTTAAGCTTGGACATTGCAAGCTGATAGAGGAAATTATGATTGGGGAAGATAAGTTGATTCATTTCTCTGGTGTTGCAATGGGACAAGCATGCACGATAGTATTGAGAGGTGCCAGGTAATCCATTTAGATTTAATCATGCTATTTTGCTCCTTATAGTTTGATACTTTTTCCAGACTTTTAAAAAATTTCCCTTCTGCATATACTTGCATCTAGCCATAAGTGAACCTTCTACCCAGCATTACAGTTATTTATAATTTCTGAGCACAAAACCTTTCAACTAGAACCCTTTTGTGTTATCAACTTGGTGGGTAACCATTACAAAAATAAAAGAGGTCGTGGCTCGACTGAGTATTTTATTGCTTTGTCAAGAGGAAGATTTTTACCCCTGGTATCAACCAAAGGCAAAATAGAAACATTAGCAAAACCTTGATAAGGAGCAATACTGATAGTCCGATATTATGATTATTAGTGGCCACTAGCCACACAGTATGCATATCGTTTGGTCAGGTTAGCTCTATGAATAGAGAATAGAGAATATAGCTCTTTTATAGAGTTGCATTTCTTCAACTTCTTTTACCTGTTTTTCGCCTTTTGACTTCTCCAAATTAGTCTTGACCAATTTACTCTTAAGAATCTTCTAATTTATGAAGTTAGTAAGAAGTTTAATCACATTTCAGAAGCTGTTAAAGTGGTTGAAATTTTTTTACTTGCTATTAAGTTGGAAAATCCAGTGAAAAGTGTGAGTGTTCTCTTTTCTTTTGTATATATTGCAAGCAGGAGAATGACTGCATTTGTTGTATCTTTGGTTATGATCAGTTGGTGTATATCTGAACCATACATTTCTCTTGAATTTACCATTCTATAGATTATGGACTTGTTAGCAGCTACAATTTCTGTTCTTACATTTCTTATTGAACTTGCAATGTCTCTCTTCGGGAATTTTAATTATATTTTCCTCCATCTGTTTGCAGTGAGCATGTACTTGATGAGGCTGAAAGGTCTTTGCATGATGCCCTCTGTGTGCTGTCACAGACAGTCAATGACACTAGGGTTTTGCTTGGTGGTGGGTGGCCTGAAATGGTGATGGCAAAGGAGATAGATGAATTGGCTAGAAAGACTCCTGGTAAGAAGTCTCATGCCATTGAGGCTTTCTCACGGGCACTGCAGGCTATACCCACTATAATTGCAGACAACGCTGGACTGGACAGTGCTGAGTTGATCTCGAAGCTTCGTGCAGAGCATCACAAGGAAAACTGCACCGCTGGAATTGACGTGATTACCGGATCTGTAAGTAGACTTTTAGTCCTCTATCCTGTGAACTGTTAAAATAGGATGTAATCTGTTTGCTGCTACTGCCATACATTTTTCTACTATTAGTCTGCTAAAGCTGTACTTTTCTGGTGGCCTGTTTTTGACCGTTGGCTTACCTTTACCTAAAATAAATGAACGGGCAGTCATGTATTGCACATTAGTTACAGGCTCATAGTGGGTTGTACATTTCCCATTACATTAAAATCAGTATATGTAGGTAGAGACCCGTCTCTGTTAAATGTCATCCTGACAGTTTTGTAGTCATCAACGATTTAGGGTTAGATGGTAGCTCTGTTGCTGTTGGTAGCACCATCCCTGGCTTCCATGAATACCTGAGTGTTGAGACTTCATGGTCCCACTTTGGGGGTGGCTTAATGCTTTGTTTCCCCTTCCCCACCCATGGACTTATTAGTCAGTTAACTGGGCAGTCGGGCAATCCTTGCCTGTTCAAAATAAAAAGGTCAACAGCAGCTAGCTGAACTACAAGGTCATATTTAACCGGCTATACTGAATCCTCGAGTGGGACCATATGTTCAGTTGACTGCTTAGTTTACGATCTTGAACCCCCCCTCTCAAGGATGAGCTGTGACCTGTTTTCAATTTGATCAATTGTAGGTTGGAGATATGCAAGCTCTGAGGATCTGCGAGGCGTTTAAAGTGAAGCAAGCTGTGTTGTTGTCTGCCACAGAAGCCGCTGAAGGGCTTCTTAGGGTTGATGAAATCATCACATGTGCACCCAGGAGGAGGGAGGATAGAATGTGAGACTGAGAGTTAGTCTGGGTGTGTGAGGACTGTATTTGTTGGGATTCTTAATCTATGTACTAATGCATTGGTTTCATTTTGCTGATTAGAAGGCAATGTGGGTTTTTGGTTAAACTTCCCTGCCTGTCTTTTTGTAGCTAGATTTGCCCAAGTCTTTTAGTTGTGTTGATAGACATGGTGTTTGCTGCATATTACTTGAGCAGCTTTGCTCATCTGAAATGGTGGAATTATAGCTTTCACTAGCTGTACCATACTACACTGTTGCCTACTAAATATTGGTGGAGTCATCTCAACATGTACTTGCCAGCCAAATGTTTGGAAGTGACTTATTAGCACTAATAGGTTCTGCAATATCCCATAGAAATACACCCATTTTACTAACGTTATACATTGTTTAAAGGTAGTAAATTTCTCCTTTAGTGACGCCCATTGAGGAAGTTTCTTCTTGCGGACACTACAAAAAAGGTAGTGAATTTTGCAGTTGAACATACGACCTATCTAGTGCTAGGCCGGTATTTGACGGATTTAACACTTTGGTCCACTGATACTTATTGCTTACTCCATTTTCTCTAGCTTTACAAAAGGCCAAGGGGTAGTTTGAGATTTGAAAGAGTCCTTTTAGCTTTTGGGATCTTCCTAGACTTCATTTATTTTATCCTAAAAATATAAAATAGTCTTGATGCCTCTTCTCTTAGTTCTTTCTTGTATGTGACTTTCTTTATATTTCTTTCTTTACATGGGTTCTCTCTATCTCCAACATTTTCTCTGCGAAATCAATGTTACTACAAGTTTAGTGAGGGAAATATTCGTAGAATTCCGAGTATGTGTGTTACGAGATATTTCTTAGCCATTATCAACAAAGAAGGAATTTCTAACGAACATTAAATATAATTAGAGAGGGTATTTTTTTTTGTGTGTGTAAAAAGTTCAATCTTTATTACCAAAAGGAACCGGTGAATACAACAAAGAGAAAGAGTTTGGAGCCACCTTTTAGGAAGGGTTCTCCATTAATTTACTCCTCTGCAATAGAAAAAGATCAAGCTATACAAATTAATCAAGGGAAAATTTATGGTGTGCCCCTATAGTTTACACCTTTTTACCATGCATACCGTGAAGTTGCATTACTTTGCGCTGTACCCCTGAACTTTTCTTTTACACACAGCATATGCATTTGAGGGACGAACATTAATTTTTCGTTAGTTTGTGGTTTGAAGGGTCTGTTTGGACCATATTGCCCCTATTTCCCCCCTCCCCAACAGTCACTTTTGTAGGCAACGGCTAGTTTTTTTCCTAAATAAACCCCCCTTAATATTTTTTCACTCTGGAAGTTATTCTCCCTACCCTCTCTCTTCTCCTTTGTTCTTCTTTATTTTTCTTCCTTAATTTTCTTACCAATTTGAATTGGCTTGCACCATTGAAAATAGCCACAATCATAGCATTTATAGTATAGCACATATGGGTACAGGGTGGGCAGGGAGAATAACTTCAAAGTGGAAAAAAAAAAAAAAATCAAGAAGGGGGTTATATAGGAAAATAACTAGCCGTTGGGAAAGGGGGTAAGAGGGGTAATATAGTCCAAACAGGTCCCTCAAACCACAAACTAACAAACAATTAACGTCCGTCACTCAAATGCATGCGCTATGTGTTAAAAGAAAAGTCCAGTGGTACAGCGTAGAGTAATGCAACTTCATGGTATGCATGGTAAAAAGGTGTAAACTATAGGGGTACACCATAAAATTTCTGATTAATCAAAGAAAGATACATCTTTACAGTTTTTCTGCTAGCTTAAGACATGATCAGCTATGTATTTCATGTCTATTCTAATCAAACTTGAAAAAGGCTTTTGGGCTTATACTTTTGCTTCCATATCTGGTTGAGGTTCCTAGCCATCCAAATGTCATACACCACTTTTATAATTTTAAAGTTGGCTCGGTAATTTTAACCCAAAGTAGTTAGAATTACAAAAAAGCAATTAAAGTCAGCGTGGGTATCTAAAATATTTACTCATAGAGGTGCACCCTTAAGTGCCACTAATGAGACACCTAACTATTTTCCTTTTATATTAGACGCGATATAATCATTCAATGCATTAATAGTTTAATTGAGAAAATGAACCAACAAAATCATCATTAACAAAATCTTTTGTTCTAAAAAAAATCATTGATGGTGTTGCAAAATCACAATAGAAGTAGTTCAGTGTTGCCAAAAAAAAAAAAAAACTTCAGTCTTCTGACAGAATTCGATCCGTAATCCGTGAGACGGTCTAATGGCAAACTGAAAAATACAGATACAATCACGAATTCTCCATTCTTCCTTCCACTTTGACGTTCGAACTTAGAACACCATCAAAAAAGTAAGAGCTTCGATTGCCCCCATTGAATCTGAATCGTGAAGAGAAGTTGAGCCCCTGATTTGGGCAAATGGTGTTACTGTAACCAATTTCTGAGAATCCCAGATGCGAAAATTTGCTTATATTTACCCATCTTTTTCTTGAATCGGTTCATACTATTCTTTTATCTGATCAGCAAGATTGTTCGGTTAATTGCTGCTTATATATCTGTATATTGTGAGTAATATGATCTTGGGGTCATAAACATTATCTTTGGATTTCAACAAGGAGTGAGCTTCAACAGTACGGGCACATGGAATCACCAGGTGGGTACTTGCACCATTTGGGTATCTTTCAACATTAGCTTTCAGATTTGTATGTTTTGTGTGCTTCTGTTGTGGGGATTTATTGGGTTCAACATTAGCTTGTGCTTGTGCTTGTGCTTGATTTTAATTTTTTCGCTCCCGAATTCGACCTGTAATGTATATGGGTGGATGATATAATGCTGCAATTGTGATTGTTATCTTGCTTTGTCAGTGATATTTTTGTAACAACTTTGATTGCTTGGGTGATTCTGGTGCTACCATGTTTATGTACCAAACAGTACTTGCTCTGTTGCTCTTGAATGTAACCCTTGTCCCCTTTTTGGGTTCCTCTCATCCCCGGAATAAAGAAATTATCTTTTTTTGACCTTTTGTTGTGTTAAGTGCTTGAGTCAGTTGAATTATGGTTTTCAGTTTGAGGGAGTTGATATATTAGTGGTCGAAGATTGTAGAACCGCTACGAATTGAATGTTATTTGTAGAATCAGAGGTTCCGGTTATGTTTATTGTAATGTAGCACAATGCACAAAAGCTTACAAGGATACTTTTTACAAACAAGCCAACTAGACATAAGTATACCGGTGTTGTTCTTGACCTTCCTCTTCTTGCCACCTTTTACCCCTTCTTCTCCTTGTCATCTTTTAATTGATTATGTTGTTGCATGTTTGTTTTTACACTAACATTACTTTTATCTATGCTTTGAACTTCACCATTTACTTGAATGCAATCTACATGATCTTCGCCATGGAAATCCTTTCATTTCTTGTTAAATCGACCCTGGTTTCACTGGTTTTAGAGCTACCAACTTCCATTCTTTCTCCTGGGTATTTTCAAATGTGTAGAAATGTTTGTTCGTGCTCTTTTATATAGATGGTCTGAAAAATGAGTATTATCAGCTTAGCTTTGATGCACATAATGGAACATGCTGCACCTTATATGTTGTCGATTAGTCTCTGTTAGCAAAAGCTTTCTCACTCTTTTAAAATGATTTATGTGCTCTTCATTGATCTTATGTTTGATGCAATATCTCTTTCTGAGTTTGCAGGTGGTGGTTTAAGGAATACATCTGTAGTTGTTCTTTCTTTGGAATCTGGTGAAGTTTATATTGTTGTCAGTTCGTTCTCTAGAACTGACACCCAAGTAATATATGTTGATCCTACGACTGGTGCCCTTCGTTATTTTGAAAAGCTTGGGGTTGATGTTTTTAAGTCAGAACGTGAAGCAATCGATTTCATCACAAATGGCTCAAAATGGCTTTGCAAGAGTACAACATATGCTAGGGCAATCTTAGGTTATGTAGCCCTTGGAAGTTTTGGCTTGCTTCTTGTTGCTACAAAGTTGGCTGCTAGTGTTCCTAATTTACCTGGTGGAGGTTGCATTTATACAGTGGTAGAGAGTCAATGGATCAAAATCTCGCTTCAAAATCCTCAAGCCCTTGGGAAAGGAGAAGCAAAGAATATCCAAGAATTCACAGATCTCGACATTGATGGGAAGCATTACTTTTGTGAGACAAGGGACATAACACGGCCTTTTCCAAGTCAGATGCCATTGGATCAGCCTGATGATGAATTTGTTTGGAATGGATGGTTATCCTCACCTTTCAAGATCATAGGGCTTCCTCAGCATTGTGTCGTTCTTTTACAGGTTGAACTAATTCTACTATTTCTGAATTATATTAGCCATTCTTTATAGTGAACAGTAGTCTTTGAAAACATCGATAAGGAACTACAAAAGCACTCTAGTCTATGCTTTTTGTTGCCACGTACGGGTCTTTACCTTCTAGAGTGGTTTTTAAGTGATCCTGATGTTAGTTTGAGAAAAGAATGTATATTTATATATGTATGTATCTTTGCTTACTGAGAAAAGATGTTGTAAAATAGCTAAATCAAGATTAAATCATCAAGACATACTTTGGCATACCAAA
Organism: Mesembryanthemum crystallinum; assembly: GCA_030267885.1. Lineage (NCBI taxonomy): Eukaryota > Viridiplantae > Streptophyta > Magnoliopsida > Caryophyllales > Aizoaceae > Mesembryanthemum > Mesembryanthemum crystallinum. The sequence continues at coordinate 4,264 of BSSO01001728.1, read as the reverse complement.
CTGCATACAAGCACAAAATCTCCCTCCTTCATCTAGGCCCTTCTCCATTTTTTTCCCCATCTCCTCCCCCTTTCCCAAATGACAATGTCATTGACTTTGTGTCTATGCTGGTTCGTTTGGGAACCTCCCTTAACTCTGGGGTTGCAGGTGGTTCCTCTAAGTTTCGATTTTGCTTGGGAGGAGTAAGAGCTATTCCTTCATAAGAAAGCATACGGGGACTCTATGAACACTAAACATAAAAGATGCTGCAAAAATCATAGTGAGGTTCTTTTTCGTGTACAGCTTGCAAGAAGCTCGAATTTGCTCGCCAAGAGACACTACCATCTGATAACTTGTGGTAAACGGGGAGGGCAGTAAGATAAAAAAGATGAGAAAGACACGGTAAAGAAGAGAAAGACACGGTATCATCCTGGCGAGTACATAGATTGAATTTTGGTTTTAATACACCCACACACACATAGGATTATTCACCTGCGAGCATTGCTTGTGGTGAGAGCATCTTTGGCCGTCCAACTGCATATCTATCTATCTTACCATCTGTCTATGCGTGCGCGCGCGCGCGCACACACACACACATCTATATAGGGATAGGTTCACATAACATGATTTATGGTGAGAGCAATTTTGGATCGTCAAATTACATATCAAACAGTATGAAGACACATGTACAAAATTGTACAATATCTATCACATGAGTTGAAGCCCACCACATGAGGTAAACTCATGATTTGCTCTCTTGGTGAGGGATTTTCTCATATGAATTTAAATCTACTCAACGGAGGTGGTCTTTGTCAATTTGCTCTATGCTTTTAAGAGAAGAGTAGGTTTCAACCAAATATGTCCTGTGTGCACTTCTGTCCTTGCTTTTTCATTTGAAGCGGGTAAACAACAAACCGGTTGTCTGGGAAGGATATGTTGATGGTAGTCTATGAGCCTTTGCTATGTGTCAACTGTCACCTCTCGTAGTTGATCCGTGCATTAAACTGTACAATGTTATGGCTCTGTTCTGGTTTCTTGGATTTTCTGATTCCTATTAGATTTGTTTCTATNCAATATTATGTAGTGTCAATAAGTTATATCATATGTTATTCTATAGAATTAGTTCTCATCATTCTTTTGATGCTACCTTCTTGCTATAGTTCCGATTCACGTCGTTGCTGATTTCTTGTTCACCTTCTTCTTCTTGTGGTTTGACTTTTATTCTCCACTTTGTCAGCTCTTGTGGAAACTTGTCTCTTTCTGCATCTGCAATGTTCTCTGTGCCCAATATCTAGAACATCTTTTAGACTCTTTAGTCATGTCATTCCACTTTTTTATTCCCTCATTTGGTTCATGTCAATCCATAGGGCTTTGCTGAATGTCGAAGCTTTGGGAGCCTAGGTCAGCAAGAAGGAATTATTGCTCTCATTGCTCGTCGTAGCAGATTGCATCCTGGTACCCGATACTTGGCAAGGGGGTTGAATTCTTGTTTCGGCACAGGTATGATTATTTGAATTTTATATTGTAGTCTGAAATAGTGAAAGTTTAATAGCAATTAGGAACTTCTACAGGGACTCTCAATGTGCTAGGCTCATAGTCTACTAAGAATGTTAAGAGTTAAGTAGTTGACTATTCTGAGTCTTAAATTTCTAGATTATTATTTTTCCCATTTTCCCTTTGAAATGTCATAGCCAACCGTCTAGTTCCTCTCTGGTGATCCTGAAAGTTCCTGATGAAATTCTAGGATAAAATTGCGGACAGTACAGAGGATTCAAAATTGCCATGTTCCTTGTCCCTGACACATATTTGTTTGAAGTGAGAAACTATTAAACAGTGAGGCTCACACTCTGCACTTCCCTTGTGGGCTTCTGTGTTTCTATTATCATTTACTCCCTCCGTTCACTATTTAAGGTGTCACTCACTATTGGGCCACATTAATTAAGGAGAGAAGAAAATGGCTGAATTGCCCTTACTTACTAGTGGGTAAGGTGATAGTGACAGTTGATGAGAGAGAAAAGCAAGGGTGATTTAGTACTTTCAAGGGAATTTTTTTGCCAAAATTAGAAGTGTAACTTTTATTTGTGAACGTATCAAAACGGAATGCGTAACTTTCATTAATGAAGGGAGGGAGCACTTAATAGTACAGTATGTGCACTAGCTTTTGTGCTTGTCTAAGAATTTTTTTGAATCCTACACCTTTGGCTTTTCTGATGCTGTCCTCCACTTATTGAGTTCATCAAAAACTGTGCAGGGAATGAAGTTGAGTGTGAACAACTTGTTTGGGTACCTAAAAGACCTAATCAGACTGTTCCTTTCACTACATATATCTGGCGAAGGGGCAGTATTCCTATCTGGTGGGGTGCTGAGTTAAAAATCACTACAGCAGAAGCAGAAATATATGTTGCTGAAAATGATCCTTACAAGGGCAGCGCAGAATACTATCAAAGGTTGAGCAATAGATATGATTCTCGGAACTTCAACCTGGCTGCTGGTGGAAGCCAGAAGAAAAACCCCTTGGTTCCAATTGTGTGTGTTAACTTGCTTCGAAATGCAGAGGGGAAGTCTGAATGTATCTTGGTTCATCATTTCGAGGAATCAATCAATTTTATTCGATCAACTGGAAAGCTTCCTTCCACTAGAATCCTTTTAATGAATTATGACTGGCACGCGAGCGTTAAATTGAAGGGTGAGCAGCAGACAATTGAAGGGCTCTGGAGACTGCTTAAAGCACCTACAGTGTCAATTGGTATTAGTGAAGGGGATTATCTACCTACACGACAGCGTATAGGTAATTGTAGAGGTGAAGTCATCTGTACCAATGAGTATGAAGGTGCATTTTGCTTAAGGTCACGCCAAAACGGAGTGTTACGTTTCAATTGTGCTGATTCTTTGGACAGGACAAATGCTGCTAGTTATTTTGGAGCTCTGCAAGTGTTTATGGAGCAATGTAGACGACTGGGGATATCTCTTGACAGTGAGTTGGCATATGGTTCTCAGTCAGTTGATAACTACAGTGGATATATTGCGCCACTTCCTCCAGGCTGGGAAAAACGCTCTGATGCAGTGACAGGGAAGACATATTTTATAGATCATAACACTAGGACGACTACATGGAACCATCCATGCCCAGATAAACCCTGGAAGAGATTTGATATGACATTTGATGAGTTTAAAAGGTCAACCATATTATCACCAATCTCACAGCTCGCCGATTTGTTTTTGATAGCTGGGGATATCCATGCTACACTTTACACTGGTTCGAAGGCTATGCATAGCCAGATACTGACCATATTTAATGAGGAAGGTGGTAAGTTCAAGCAATTAGCTGCAGCGCAAAACTTGAAGATCACTCTACAAAGAAGATACAAAAATGCAGTTGTAGATAGTTCCCGCCAGAAACAGCTGGAGATGTTCCTTGGGATGAGGCTGTTTAAGCATCTTCCCTCAATAGCACTTTTTCCGTTGCATGTATGTCATTTTATGGAATTAGCTATATTATACTCCCTCCATCTCAAAATAACTGGTGCTTTAACTAACTTTTTTTATCTCAAAATATTTGCCACTTTACAATTCCAATACAACATGAATTGCTCATTTTCCTAATGTACCCTTGTGGCTATTACTAATTTTACTTTCCAATGCATCTAGTTTCAATTAATTTAAGGGTAGTGGAGTAAAATTGTTTTTAACTACCTATAAAATTAATAGTCTCTTTAATATTAAACAACGGTTATTTTGAGATGGAGGGAGTACTTTAGAAAGTGCTAGCTTTGATATTGTTTGGTTTTGATCTGATTTACCACCTTAGGAACTTATTCACATGCTAACTAAAAGGAAAAGGGGGAAACTAGTTCCAATAATTCCATGTTTGCTATTAGGTTGTCTTCTTGTTGGATCTTAAAATTTAGTTATATGTAATCTTGATTAATTCTTGACATGGGGACGTTTAAAAAAAATTACTTCAATTTTGATATGGTATGGGGCATATTAGTCACACTATCTGTGAGTAAGCATTAAGGCCTTGTTTGGATACTAGCTTTTTGAGCCAGCTTGTTGCATTTTCAGCTTGTTTGACTATTTGACAATCTGAAAGTACAATAAAGCTTGTTTGGTAATCAGCTTGTTAGATGGCTTTTTGTACCTAAACAATCCAATTTAGAAAAGCTTAGGGGGGGTAGCTTTTTGCATTGGCTTGTTGAATTCCTCTTTTCAAAATGACCCTCTTACCCCAATGTTGGCAATAATTACACCCCAACCAATTTTACCCAAATTATACCAGTCTTTA
>BSSO01001727.1:0-22130 GCA_030267885.1 Mesembryanthemum crystallinum | reverse complement strand
ACCAAAGTGGGAATATGCAAAATTAAGGTCACCAAAAAATGATTATGCCATACCTCAGGTAACCAAAGTGGAATTTTTCCTAAATAAAAATTAGAAAATTATAAAAATAATTAAATATTAAAAATTAAAAATTATTATTTTTCTCTTAACTGTGTCCTCTATTTTTGGGGATTGCCGCTTCCCGGTGTCCGTGTCGTGTCCGTGTCCGTGTCCATTTCCGTGCAACATAGTCGACAGGACAATTGAATTGGTAAAAGTAGAAAAGATTTTCTTATGTAAGATACATTATCAATAAAGTTAGATTTCTCTTTGCTAGTAAATTTAGTAATCTTATTTTGCAAACCCTTTGACAAATATTGTCGTCCCCTACTTCTACTTTGGCAAATGGCGGCGTGCTAATTGTGTACGTAGATTTTGAAATTTATGCGCGGAAGCCAAGAGCTCCAATGTGGAGTAGGCAGGACTATGTACAAATGTGAACATGTTGGAAGCCAAGCGCTCCTAGGTTGGAGTAGGCAAGGTTAACATTACAATATAAATGCATGTGTTCATATAGCGAAGTAGGCAAGACCATATAAACCGTGAATGTATGCCAAAGCACTCTTGGGTAATAATTGTTGTACTTTCTTTATGCCCAATGCAAAAGCTCAATGGGCTAACTAGGCAGGGTATTGCAACAACTACCGAATTTAACTTGGGTTTGCGAAGTGCTCAATTGACTAAGTAGGCAGGGTACCACAACGAGTGTATAGAGTTAAAATGTTGGGAAAGCCTCCAAGAACCGAGGATCTCTTGGATCAGTTGTAGTCTCTATAAACTTCGGTGTTGGGATAGTCCTTTCCGAATGCTATAACCCATGAAAACAAGGAAATTGAGAGATCTTGTGACAAAATTGACTATTTTTGTGAACAATATTGGTACGTACGCCTATGGGTCGTTGGGGCACTTAGGGTTGGTTATTTGGTCAGCACGAGCGGTTTAGTGACCCTTTACTACTCACTCATTGTTAAGGTTCCAACACTAAACCTACTGATGCATGTGATATTACGGTGTTTGGGTAGGCACCAGGGGTGTTTTGGATCAGGTCAACTTATAAATCTTATAAATCTTTTTGGATGAAAACTCGACCGCCCAAGAGATGGTCCAATCTAAAAGTTATAATCTACAAACCTAGCGCCATTAGAGTTATCTAGGGACGATAATGGTTATCTTTGAACAATATCGAGATAGGATCCCGAAGGAAGCATTCTAGGCCCTCGAGATATAGGTTTAAGGATCTCTAAGAACATTTAGTAACCCTTTACTCATCACTCATTCACAATGCTCCGACACCTAACCATAAGTGTATTTGGAGTTGTAGTTGTTGGCAAGGTCTAGAAGGGGCATCGAGAAATCTCTAGTGTTTGTCTTAATGTGTTAACCTCAATGTTGAAACATAATTTGGCCCTGAGATGGAACTATCCAACGGATACAACCCATGAAAATAGGACATCCAGGATATCCTATTGCTTAGATATGTTTCAAATAATATTGAACAGGGACCCTCGGGCTGTGGGAGAAAATTGTGGGATTAGCTATTGGGTCTCCAATTGCCAATTGGTGACCATTTACTAGTCACCTACTCTTAACGCTACAACATCGCAACCATGCATATATATTAAATTAGGATGTTGAAAAGGCCTCCATGAAAATCTGGGGAGTCTCTTGAGTCTATCTTAGTCCTCATAAACCTTGATGTTGAAAAACTCAACTGGGTCATGGTTATTCTAATTCAAAGCCTATAACCTACATAAATGAGGCATTCTCGACATCCTATGATGGTGATGGTCATGTTCCAACAATATTAAACAAGGATCTAGGGAAGCATTGTAGGCTCTTGGGATTGATTATTAGGTTTCAGTAGCATTTATGACCCTTTACTAGTCATCCAATCTTAGAGCACCCCCATTAAAGCATTTGCGGAGGGGTTTGAGAACTCAAACCATCTTCAAACCTTCAATGGGGGATGGGGTTTGAAGAAATGGGGTTTGAGAACTCAAACCCTAATTTGTGAAGGGAAAAAAAAGGAAAAGAAAAGGGAGAGGAAAGAGAACTCTTTCACTTTTTTTTTTTTTTGAAACTTTTGTGGGAGGTTTTTTTCAATGGGAAGATGGGGTTTGTGGGAGATTTGAGGGAAGGAGGTTTGTAAAATGGTGAGGTGGCAAGTTTCAAACCCCTCCAAAAATGCTTTTCAATAGGATGCCCTTAAGGATGCAACACGAGAACCATGGGTGAACATGGAGTAAGACCGTTGAGGAAGGCCTTTAGGAGCCTCAGGGGGTCTCTACATTCGTCTTAGTCCTTATAAACTTTGGCACTTAAATATAGTTTAGCTAGATCTGAGAAAGGTCCAATTCAAATCCTATGACCAAAAACAGGGTATTTGGGAGGTCTTGAGATGAAAGGGTCATGCTGGAACAAAATTTGGCACTACCGCAAAAAGAATGAGGTCCCATGGTTGGGTCTTGGGTCTCAAATAATATGTTATAACCCTTTAATAGTCGCCCATAAGACTCTAACACTGAACCATTGGTGTAAATGAAATTAGGGCGTTGAGAAGGCTCTCTGGCGCCCCTAAGGGGCTTCTCAGGTCGACATTAGTCCTCGGAAAGTTTTGCATAGGGAAAACTTGATCAACACTTGGAAGGGTGGAGGCATGTCTCATGTGCTTAATATAACCTGAGCAAATGATCGATCAAGGAGGTATTGAGGCCAAAAGTATTCATTTTAGAACCATATTGGATGGGAACCCCCAATGTGACATGGGAGGCCCTAAGTTTGGGAATTGAATCCTTAAGTGCTTTTGATAACCCTTCACTATTACGCTTAAGGCTCTAACATCTATACAATGGGGCATTGATATTTTGATATAGGATTGATAATGTGATGTTTCGGCCTTTGAAGAGGCAGAAAGGACTTTTCGAGTATGCACAACTACTCCCCCTATATTCATCAAGCCATATTTCTCACCATTTGAGTCTATTGTAATATCATATTGCCCTAACCTTACCCACAATTGTACAGTTGATGTATTGAGTGTATAACCCGCAAATTTCCTCTTCAATAGCATCATCACTTAGCCCTTAATACACTTCTTGATGATCTTGTTGAACCCTATGTATAGGGAAAGCGCCTATATATGCTTGCACAAATTTCACTTAGTAATTTTGGACTGACTATTGGGGTAACGCCTCCGGTGTGTTCAAATACTTGGAAGGCAACCCGGGCAAAGGATCTTTGTTCATGTTGATCGTGATTGCTGTTGCTACGCCTCGCGTGACATAGATTGGGCTAGTAACCCTTTGACTCAACAACCTCTAAGCAATTAAGTTGTGATACTGAACAACTCTATTGTCTCTTGGAAGACCAAGAAAGATCAATGTCTCGTTCCTCCCTTTGTATATATTTCTTGACCGCTGCACATAATACCCAACACATCACTCTTGGCTCCAAACTTTTTACAATTTGTTTTCACCACATTCATATTACTTATCCATATCAAAACAATAGAAGTTAGAAATTATCCTAATTCTATTGAATATGTAGTAGCTGTTGTTGTTATCAGAGGAAAAAATAAGTGATTAAGAGCTTCATATCGAAATTGCTTGGTCAAAGCTGGGAAGTATATGACTTGAACATGGAGGATATTGCTAGATATTCACTCTTTCAATCGCAAGGGTCATTGCATGGAGGATCTAGGCAAATTTTACGTCAAAAATGTTTGTTCTAAAAATATTTTAATTCAATTTCACTTTGGGGCAGGAAGAAGGAATTCTGACAAAATTGTAAATGTAAAATTTAGAACAGAAGACAATTAAGGTCAGCACAAGAAAAGTGTTTATCCTTGTTAGTGAGCTAAGCTTCCATATTGACATGAGAAATGCTAACATAAACCTTCAATTTATTCACGAGTAATAGCTGCTTATTTTGACCTTAAAGTATTTGTAAATTGTTAATGAGAAGAGGAGATAAAAGAATTAAGTTGTGCCTGACAAAATAATTCTTAGAATAGATGAAACATGGCAAGTGCATTGAGAAGAGAAGCAAATAAGATAGAAGTATGATGCTCGATGAGGGAAAGAAGAAAGGAATCAAAGGATCAAGATCCTCTTAGCACCCTATCTTGTTCCATCATTCCATGTTCAGTGATAATTCACACAGATGATTAGCCAAAATGATACAGTTAATGCTAACTTAAATGTGGTATTAGAAAACTCAATGTTAAAACTCCGAATTTCACAACCAAATAGATGATGTGCATTACTCATATCAACATTGCAGATCCCTCGTCATTTTCCTACATATATTTCCACTTAACAAGCTTCTCTTCTACTAGAATAATGCTAGTTATTTTCCAACACTTAGAGCCACCATTAAGTAGCATACACAAGGACCCCCTAATAATTCTATCTAGCTCAAACATGTAAATATATCCTTAGCATAAGCCATAATTCTATCTAGTTAAAGGTAAGGTTGCGTACATTTGGACCTCCCTAAACCCTACCTCGTTAGGATTTTTCCTGGGTTGTTGTTGAATGAGATCAACTAACTCTCTCTTTCCATCTTCCTAACTATTCTACAACACGGAATTGAATATGATGGTTTCGACAACATGTTTAAGAAGGGAATGGCAAAAAAAAAAAAAAGGCGAGGATTTCGTAAGGTTGGGGATAGACAAGGAGAACACCTTTAGAAGGAAAAAAAAAAAAAAACTACTTCAGAGGACTATGTATTATCAAGAGGATAAAGCAGGAGAATATGTTAATAATCCAAATGCCATTGTAGAATGAAGTGAATGTATGTACCAGTACTTGAGCTGAATAAACAACAGAAAATATAGCTCTTGGCCTATATTGAGTACATGTAAAATTCAATGTACATGTACCAGGACTATGTCTTATCAATAAGATAAAGGGGGACACTACAAAGAGTGATGTTTGTAACATTTAGTTTCCCAGACATTATAAAGTATTTCACAATTCAAAATACGTGATTTCAGGTATCATTTTAACTCGTCACCTCAGTTCAGAATTCTTTAGCAGGTCAGTGGTCACTAATCCTCAAAGATGATCTCGATTAATGGTTAAAACATTTTCATGCCACATATTTAAGATCATAATATTCATAATTGAATAAAGGCATTGCATGTTTATAACATTTACAATCTTGAAACAAAAGGGCGTTCTAGTAGAAGTTGAAGTGAATGATCAAGAAAACCCGTTCGCAGAAATTAAGGTCTCAAACTGCATAAAATGATGAGCTTCTGCATCAAAAACAATCCAACTTACATATCCTAACATCTACTCCCCTGAAGAATAAGTATCCTATCATACTTAAATTCTTAAATTTAGGTTTAGGTTTTTAATAACATCGTAAGTACCCAAAAGTTTATTTATTGTTCCAATGACAAGCTTAAATAAAATTAATTGAAGCTCTAAAGCAAACTAGTAATAAAAATCACCACCAAAAACCTATGTTGATTAGGAGAAATTAAAGGATAGATTTTGCTTCTTGGAAACCCAATCCGTGGATAATGAAAGAAAGGTACTAGAAATTAAAGCAGCTACAACTATTAATGATTACCCTATGACAAATGTCCATATAGTCGTACTATGTAAACATCAATCTTGATCAAGAGCTAATATCAAGATCAAGAAATAATACTAGAATTTCAATAATTATATACTAGCAGAAAGAAAAGCTTTGCAGTCTATCAGTTATCACAAATTCAGAAACATATTGGAGAATTTTTCCTCCACAAACACAGCTTTTCAAAGAATCGTGAGCAGATCAGACAATCAAAGAAAAAGAGGGAAAACCATATTAGATCTCATCTTTCAGCCACCAAAAATCATAAAATACAAAGAAACCATAATTTCTGGGTTCTAACCCAGATCTTCTGTAATCTGTATTCAACCCATCAAACCCAGATCAAAAAGTACTCTTCTTTTCTTTTTCTTGTATCTTTTTTCTTCATTTGTATGTACAAGAACCCATCTTACTGCCCTAAAACTTCAAATTCAAATAATTCTCATATTAAAAATTCAAAAAGTTGAGTAGAAGTGGATATGGAGTTTGAAAAGGAAGGAACCCAATATCCATTTTAATATTTTAAACCCATAATTCAACATTTGATCAGCAAAATGAAGCAGAAAACCCCATAAAATACAAGATGAAAAGGGGAAATTGGGGAAATTTAGTTTTCAAAAAAAAAAAAAAAAAATTACCTGGAGGTGCTGCAGAATTCATAGAGCTTGCCTCGATTGGAGAAGATGATGAGAGCAACTTCAGCATCACAAAGAACAGAGAGTTCATAAGCCTTCTTGAGCAAACCATTCCTCCTCTTTGCAAATGTCACTTGCCTGTTTATCTTGTTCTCTATCCTCTTTAGCTCCACCCTCCCTCTTCCCATTATTGATTTTTTTTAAATTTATTACTTTATATAAAATAGCTGTACTTTATGTAAATATATATATCCAAAAAGAAGAAATCTTTGTTTGAAATTTCTCTTTTCTCTCTAGCAATAATTCAAATATTATGAGATATATGCTAAAAATAGAATTGGGTTTCTGATTTGAATTTGCCTCTCTGTGCTTCTAGGCCATGACTATGAATGAGCAGCCTAGCTAGAAAGAGAGATAGAGTAGAGAAAGAAAGAGAGAGGGGGTAGAGACTAGAGAGAGAAAGAGAAAGATGATTGCACTGTGAGAGAAAATGGAAACCCTTGTGAGTACTAATTTATCTTGTTGAGGGGAGGAGGACTAGATAGTAGATATAGAGATTGAATGGAACTAGATACCAGTTTTTCTTTTACTGCAAAGTGTGGGCACAATATTACTGACTATATATTGTACATGATATATGTTTTTTTTTTTTTTTTTTTTTTTGAACAGGCAAGGAAGTCGGGCTCTAATCCAAATATGGCCCGAAGACCTTTAAATCACAAATACCACTCTCCATGCCACTTAGAAATGGAGGGCAATGAGATCCAAACCCCCAACCTGAAAAACCTTACCAACTAAGCTCTCCACTTTTGCTCACATGATGATATATGGTCTTGTTTTGTCACAACCCTCATAAGTTAAACTTCAATGTAAGCTTATATGGAGTAGTTCATTTTAGAAAATGGTTAAGGTTAGTTATCATATGCTTGAATTATACTACTAGCTACTAGCTAGGTTACTATTAGTAATTAGCTTCTAATTTGATAAAGAAATTACATACTCCATTATGATAATAGTTGAATTTGACTTTGAATGTTGACTTAATTATAAGTTCCATGATTGTATGTTTTGGAAAGCAAAAAAAACAATGGTTATATTATGAAAGTATCTTTCATAACCAAACTAATAATATGAATCATGATATTCACATTTATAGCTCATCTTTTTTGACAAATCAAAGTTGACATATAAAAATTAGGGGTGGGCTTTTCTTGGTGTGGTAGTCTGCAATGGCGATTACCTACTTTAATTTCTAGAAATACTATAACGATTGGATCTTTGTGTAGTTTATTTGGATGGTTTTTGTATATTGCTTTTGCTACTCTTTTAGCACATGATTTGATACGGTAGTCTTTCTCACCCTTCCTAGAAAAGTCGGAAGAGTTACCACTTTGATGTTGGAGCTAGCTTGATTTGTCCCAAAAAAAAAAAAAAAAAAAAAGTTGATAAAATATATGGCGTGCAAGAAATTATAGTTTATCTTGTACTCCTTATATCCCTTGTAAACGTTAACAAATCATTTGTAATGTGGATTAGAAGAAATTATGATGGTTGTTTGTTCCACTTTTGCCCTTGAGTGTAGCATAATGTGAGTGTGTAATTTTAAATTGTAGTATAAGGTAAGTGGATGAATTAGAGTGTAAGAGAGTTGGGGAGAGTTATCTGGAATAGGTAGAGTATTTGATTATTTTATTACAGTATAAAGATATTAGAGGATATAATAGTAATTTAAAGGATAAAAGTTGGTTTATTAATATTCACGAGAGACGGATGGAGTATATAAATTAAAAGAGCAAGCACTGCAAGCTTTTACAACAACAAAAAAATTGAGTTCTTTTATCCGACCATCAAAACAATAGATATGATGTGGCCTTATTTAAGAATTTGTGAAGAAATTATATACTACTCCCCAAAGCGAAGTATATGTCCCATACTCCCATCTTCTCTCAAAGATATCTTCCCAACAAAAATGAAAATGGAAAAATGAAGGGAGAAAAGGTACAACAATGACAATGATAGCCAATGCATCATATGATTCATATCCAGCTGCATCATGCAAGGTTATTGGCTAATACTCCTTATCATAGATTAGGACATACTCTCACCTATTGAATTCAACTAAGTGTTTATTTTGGAATTTGAATTTAAAATCGGAACTGAGATGGTTTTATATTATACATAATGACTATTATAATTACGAAATTGGAATTGAGTTAAATCCATAACCTTCAATATAAACGTGAAATTTCAATCCACCACCTTGTCATTTGAAATTCCTCTCCTTCTTTCTCCCATCCCTTACCCTCTAACTTCCAATGTATTATCACACTATTTGTATTAAGGAGTCATTTGGTCCAAATTCCACCATTTTAATCTCTCATTTAGAAATCTCTCTTCTCCTTCCCTTCCTTCACTTCCTCCTACATTCCTCCAAAAGCTTATAACAAACTAGAATATCCTATAATTGAAACTCTATTTTAAACTTTCTATTTCAAGCGTCATTTTGGTTAATTATTGAAATCTGATAGGGGGAAGAAAACTGGATGAGAGAGGAAAAAGAATAAAAAAAATTTGTGAAAGAGAAATTCATAATTATAGAAACTAGGTTAAATAACAGCTAAATTCAGAATTTCAAATCGGATTTCTAAACACAACATAATTTTGCAAGAACAAGGTATTGATATTATTGAATGGAATGAATAATGGGTAAAATAAGATTGTAAAGGTGGTGTTTGGTGCTAAAATTTGATGGGAAAAATAAAAAGGGTAACAATTACCCCCATAGGGGAGATAGTTACCCTTCCTCCAAGTTTAATTGTTAATCCCCCTGTCCTCCATTTTCCTTCTTTTTCTCATACATCATAATTTACCACCCACTACCGATTTTTGACAGTGAAATTTTTCCACGACCACCGTTATATTATCAGTTTGGTAGGCTCAAACAGTTTTATATTGCAACCAAAGTCAAAAACAAAAAAAAATATATTTGTCAATTTGGTTAACCCAAAGTGTTTAGGTTCAACTAAACGTGTTAAATAATACAAGTGGAATCGTCGTTACTAAAAGTAAATAAACGCATAAGACTTGTTCACTTAAATATTCACTTAAATCTAGCGATCGATGTAGATTAAAAGTTTCAGGCGGTCATTGTAAAATTTTCTCGACAACATTCACAAAGGACGTTTTGATATCTATAGAGGTATGCTTCATTATTTGTAGGGCAGGCAAGGAAACAGTATTTGACATTCATTTTTTGGTCAATTGTATATTCTTTACGTCTGGATTTTGAAGTGATGGGGTTGGAGCTTACTGAAAATTACTAGAGTTTGTTGGAAAATATTGGAATTTACTAGATTTGTTGTTTTTTTATCACTCTAGAGTGCTGGAACATTTTTTATTGTTTGTTGGAGTTTGTCGGGAGTTGCCGGAGGTTGTTGGAGATTGTTGTAGATTGTTGCAACTTTCTACTGATTGCTAAAGTTTGCTGGAAGTTGTTGAGATTTGTTGAAAAATGTTGGGTTCCAAAAAAAAAAAACAAGACAAAAAGAACTTATTCCTACATATCATATAGAGTTACAAGAAATGAAAATTCTTTAAATGAAAATTTTGGAGCTTTTACATTCTCAAAAGTGCAATATATCGACACAATTAAAAGCCTTTAGAATAGATATCTAGACGTGAATTCCACATGAAATAATAATCATTCTCATAAAAGTTACTCTACTTAACGATATTTGTGTTTTTTTTTTTTTGTTAACGATACTTAAATGAATAAATTTATTCTATAAAGGATAGTTTATTTGCGTTAAGATATAAACATCCATAAACACGGAAAATACAATCTAATAGTTTAAGCCCTGTTCGGAGTGGTTGCCAATTGCCAATTTTTAGTTTTGAAATTTTTTTACTCTTTGTAGAAATTCAATTTAAAGCTGAATTTTTTTTATTGTTACAGTTCACTGCTTAATTTTCAAAACTAACAAAAGAAAATTAGAAACCAAAAAAAGTGTCAAAAAAAACTAAAAACTGACAACTAACAACTATGCCAAACAGGGCCTTAAAATATCTAAATCTTAAGATACTCTATTAAACCATTAATAAACATATTACAGTGTTCAAATTTTATAGAGAGCACCTGCACAATTTTTTTTGTGGAATAAGGGTCTGTTTTTTCGTCTTGTTTTTATTGAAACCCAACATTTTCCAACAAACTTCAACAATCAGTAAAAAAAAAATTCAACAACCTCCAGCAACTCCAAGCAAATTCCAAAAAATAATATAAAAAAAATTTCAACACATTAGAGTAAAATAAAAATTAAAAAAAAAAATAATTTAAAAAAATCCCAACAATTTCTAACAAACTTCTGCCATCAACAAAAAGTTCCAACAAATTTTAACAATTTTTAACAAACTCCAACTCTAACATTTAAAAATCCATACGTACAAAACAGACCTTAAAATCCAAACTATGAGAGGGAGATGCCTCACTCTATGTCTAAATAGAATTGCTTGTCAACACTACATAACAACAACAAATTAATACTCTTACGACTACCACAATTATGACATTACCGTCTAGCTACGCTTGACTAGTTGACATGTATGATTGAGAATTGGAGATTGATACAAATCACCCTTTTGGAGTTAAATTACAAATATAATCATTATTCCAATTTGTGCTTACAATCATTTCTTTTTAATTTCCACACAATTCAATAAGATAAATAGTTAGGTGCGTGTCTCACTAGAGATACCCATTCAAAAAAGGCTTTAGAGAAAATATATTAAGCCATCTAGCTGGGCTTAATTTGTGTATGTAGTTCCATCAACAAAGTTACTTGAGCAATGCAATGTCATACTCCCTCCATTTTCCTAGAATCCCTATGCTTTAAATTTGTACGTTTTTCAAGACGACACTTTGATCATAAATAATTGTATTTATATAAACTCGAAAAAATTATAAAAGTTTGACATTTTGAACTACTTTTTAAGAGGAATCTAGAAATATAATTTTTACCTTTTGTAACATTATACTTTTTAAAATATTAATGGTTAGAGTTTGAAAATTTTGACTTTGCAAAATAAAAACATAAGGATTTTAGTGAAGCGGAGGGAGTAATATTTTGGCAATTAGTTGTCTGTTGTGAATTTGGAACCAAGTAAGGCTATATTCTCTTCATGTGATTTTTGTTTGAAATCAACAAAAATCAGTAAAATCAACAAAATCGCTCTCTGCCGAATCTAACGGATCAACAAAAATCAACGAAAATCAACAAAAATAAATAATCAACAATAAATATCAACAAAATACACATGAAGAAAACATAGCATAGCCTAAACCAATCAAGAACTTAACTCAACTGAACTGAACGTATAAATCGAAATTGTATAGTTCCTTGACAATATTTTTGTCAATTCTTAGAGTTTTCAATGTTGATCATTTTGTCATTTTAGGGTGTGTATTGAAACGATTTGAACTGTACTGAATTAGATTGAAAGGGACACGATATGTAATATTCCCCTTGTTTCACTAAAATCTTTACGCCTTTATTTTGCAAAGTCAATGTATTCAAACTTTGACCATTAATATATGGAGAACTATAATGATTTTTAAAGTAAAAATAATATTTTTGGATTCATCTTAAATAGTATTTTCAAAATATCAAAATATTTATAAAAAATTGAGTTTATATAAATAAATTATTTATGATCAAAGTGTCGTTTTGAATACCGTACAAAGTCAGGGCGTCAAGATTTTAGTGAAGCATAGGGAATAGAGTGAATATATGTAGGGATACAAATGTAATTTGTTACCTACTGATTTATAGTATAACACAAAAACTTGTATGAGGCGGCCTCATACATGAGGCCTGTTACTTTGAAGAAGAAAAAGTGGTAGCTGAAAAGTGGTGGTACCAATTTTTGTTATTCAAAGTACCAGGCCTCATACGCCTCATGTATGAGACCACCTTATATAAAAATAATTGTTTATATAAATATAAGCGACAGGGCTCCCAATTGGTTGAACTATTCACCGTAATTCCACCAGCACTACTGTATAGCATGAACGTACAAAATCATAGTAAAACCACCAAAATAAAGCATACTCTCTTTAGAAACAGACCATTGGTAAATTCATTTCCCAAATCGAACACGTTACATACACCCGGCCCCGGCCCGACCCGACTGACGACGGCACGTAAGCTACTGTCGTCTCAGCTGTCACTTCTTGACAATAACATCAATGAACTATATACTTACGTGTCGAAAACGCATTTGGTAATAAACAGAGCATAATTTACTTTAAGATAAAAACTAAGTATCCTTAAATATTCGTTTTTACTAATGTCACGTTTTCAAATATCGAGAAAAAATACTCTAGTTTTACTTTTGTTTGTGTAGGTACTACTACGAGTACAATTTACGAGCATCCCTTCAAACAGTAGCAGCAGTCTATTCCACGGTGTATGTAGGGAACCAACAAAAGTTCCCCAGCAATGCATGTCATGCCGTAGTTTTTTTTCCGTACAATCCTTTTTTTTTTCTTTTTTTTTTTTATGTCTCCTTGTATGTAATAATGTAATCAATGTCTCTGGACACGTTTCACGTTTTTATTCATAAACAGTACTTTACTTAGTACTATGTACAGTAACAGCAAGAATTAAAGGGAAGTTACGGCTTTACGGGACTTGGGGATGGCCATTGCCCATTGGCCGGGCCTTAGCACGTGTCGTACTAGTGTGCTTGGAATATCGGGAGCGAGGTAAGTGAGGCTCACGATCTGATCAATTTATTACCTCCTCCCCAAGGATAGTCTGGACTTAGCACACAACTCATTGTGTCGTACCTTGTGCTGACGTGTATGTTATCGCTATGTAATTTATTTTAGGAAAAATTTTATTTTGATGTCCCGACGTATAGTAAAGTATAATAATTAAACTAGTGACCTCATTTTTTACTATTCCTATTTTGATGACCTGAGATCTGAAAATAAGTTTCACTCTAATACTTATCTCTGACTACGTTACTTTTTCCGTCAGTTTGCTAACTTGGCATATTACATTAAGGCAACCAGTTAGTTTACAATGACCGTTATACTAATTTTGCCTACAAGAACTAATTTTCTAGCTTGAAACAATAATCACTTTGACAATTTTATCCACTAATGGGGGAAATAAAGTAACTACAATTTGTTTTACTCAGTAAATGTGAGAATATGTCTTCTACCCTATATCATGTCAGCAAAACTGACGGAAAAAGTAATGGTGTCAGATGTAAGGACTAATGTGAATTTTTTTATCAGATCTCAGGTCACCGAAATAAGAATAGTTAAAGTTGAGGTTACCAGTTTAATATTACACCATACGTCAGGGCACCAAAGTGGAATTTTTCCTTTATTTTATTCTTTTAACATGACGAAGCGAGACGTGTCGTGCCAATACACTGTATTTTCTAGAATTGTTTCACGGCCCACGACCCATGCACCATTTTGTGCCACATGATAGGCCATGTCGGGCTAGGAGCGGGCTTGCAAGATAGCACGGCCCATGGTCAACCATACTAGCAGTGAAGATCTATATCCTGTTTTTTTTTNTTTTTTTTTTTTATATATATATATGAGTTACATGTATTATATTTTATATATAGATAGTTTAATTTAATAAAGAAGCGTGCAATCACTTTATCGAAGGAATTATTTCCCGGTTTATTACTATATTAAGAAAAAATGGACACTAATAATCTTAAATACTCCCTCCGTTCCTCAAAAACACTACCATTTGCTTTTTGCACAACAACCAATGCAAGCTGATTTTTGCATGTGCTTTCTCATTTGGTCCACCACTTTAGTGTTTATCACCACAAAATTTTTACCCAAAAGAGATATGGTAGTGTTTTTATAAAACATCCAAATAAGAAAAATGATAGAATTTTTAAGGAACGGAGGGAGTATCGTCTAACAATAATAATAAGCCCACATTCCATTTTGACTACGCAAAGAATAATCCTACAAATAGCTCATGTCTGATAATAAAGAGATTAAATGATGATAACAGAGTTAGCTCATCTTCTTACGGAGTTACCAAGAATTTCTTGTCTTAAAAAAAAAAAAAAAAAAAAAAAAAAAAAAAAAAAAAAATTAAATTTTAAACATTACCTGTCCATATCCATTTTATGGAGGATATTGTTTTCGGATGAGAAAGCACAAAATATTGTGGACGTTGTTTTGAATCTCGAATTGGGCATTGAGTGCTTCGACTAACGCAACTTTTCGGCCCAAAATGAATCCCGCTATTGGGCCATCAGTTTTAGTACTTGGCCCTTTATTTAGTTTTATTTTGACTATTATAATAAATTGGCCTATTAGCTCAGCTGGTTAGAGCGTCGTGCTAATAACGCGAAGGTCGCAGGTTCGAGACCTGCATGGGCCATTTTTTTATTTTTTTTTATATTTTTCTGGTTTATTTGATTGTTGTTGTTTGATCTTAAAGTAATATTGACCAATTATTGTTAAATATTTTTTAAAAGGTAAAATTTAATTTTTGGTACCCAACGTTATGCCTATTGCATTTTGGGTACATGGAAATTAAAAATTGTCTCAAATTTGAGTCGTTTGACTAGCAGGGTTAAAATTACCGTTAAATGCTAACGTATTACTTAAGTAAAAAAAAATCGTTAAAAAAGTCCCAAAAAACTATAGAAAATTCCCAATAATTGGTGATAAAATGTTGTATTTTTTGGGAGTTTTGTTGTAACTTTGGGGAATATTTGGAATTTTTTCAAGAATTTTTTTTGATTGATAACACATCAGCATTTAACCAAAATTTTAACCCAGTCAGTCAAATGATCCAAAATGAGACAACTTTTAATTTTCAGATACTCAAAATGAGTTTATTGAAAATGAGGATACTCAAAATGCAATCAGGCCTAACGTCGGGTATCCAAAATAAAATTTTTCCGTAACACTTATACTAATATTTAACTACTACATTTTCATAATTTTTATTGATAATCTAATGACAAATAAGAAAATTTAGTTTTGCATAAATAATTCAATTGACAATATGAAACACGCTATGTACAGGTACTATTTTTTAAATATGTCTATTAAGGGGGAAAAATGATGGGTACATGTACATTATTTTAACATAAGTGAAAATTTGTATGAGTTATATCATCTATATAAATATTTTAAAACACAATGCACTCGTGTCTCCACTCGTCTCTCCACTCGTCACGTGTCAAACTTTGATATTGATGACATGACACTACCTCATTATAATTAATCGTAGGAAAAATTCCATTTTGGTGCCCTGACGTATAGTGTAATATTAAAGTAGTGACCTCTATTGCTGTTATTAACATTATTATTCGTTTCATTGAATACCATAATTAAAAGGCTAATAATTATTTATATCATGTAACTTGCTAAACCTATCGTTTCCCATCTACAATAAACAAAGAAAAACAAAGACAAAAAACGAATAAAAAAAGTGAAAACAAACATATTATATCTAGCTCATCCATGCATCACACAGGTCAAACACTAGTTCTTAATTACAAACACGATAGGTAAAGTTGCCAACACCTACAAGTCAATTTTTAGTAGTGTGTGCAAAATACTTTAATTAATTAACGATTTAAATTAGTCTAAATATTATCAATGGGTAAGATCATCACATTAATTTGTCCTACATTACAATGGTTGGCAATATGCGTGTCAGATATTGACCCGATCCGAACTCGGCCCCATTTTTAGGGTTCTGATAAAGATTTTACGACTCGATATCGAATTTGACCCGAACTTGATTGTATTCAGTACATAATAGTTATAATGAGGTGAAACCTTAGCTTGCATAATACTTCATTTTTGCAAGATTATTGATTAAAAGTTGGCGGAAAAAAAAATACTTAAATAGCATTATTGTCCCGATGGATCGATCAATCGATCAGAACCCGACATCTCTAGGTCATGGTTGACCATCTATCGACCAGAACCCGATTCGACCCGAAAATGATCTAAACTCGAAGTAATCGAAACCGAAACCAACCCGTTTAACAGGTCTAGTTGGCAATCACCAAACAAGTTTTGTTAGAGGCAATATTTCATTTGAGACCTTCATTAACTGCCCCAAATTGCACCAAGGTGACATCCAAGCTTGGCTTAAAGCATAAATGGATGACACAAAAGGCTTAAACAATCACCAATATAAGAACCAACCGAGTGTAAAAGAAACATTTGAGACCAAATTGGAGAAAGTGGATAGCTGACAAAGGGAAACAGTTCAAAAAGCAGATTTGAAGAGCTCTCTAACGCCCCACAACACCCATCTTTCTTCCTTTCCCCTCCAAGTCACAGATTTAGGGGGAAACCACAAAAACCCATGAAATTGGAAGAAACCATAAGAGAAAATCAACAACAAATGTCGAAAATCGAACTGAAAGAAACGTAGACGATCGCCATAAAAGAATCACCTACAGCGGTGGAGATTACCGACACCCAGCGCAGACGAAACCCTAGAGACCGATCTCGAACTGAATCTTAAACGGGAAATTCCAAAAGAAAACCGCTCAAACTCACACACCTCAAAATTTGATCAAACTAGCCCCATAGAAAAGCAAACCCATCAACCAAAGCAAGAAGAGGGAAAGCAAAAAGAAGAAGGCGATCTGAAGAAAAGAGGGTGGCGGCTGATAGAGAAGATGAGGAGTTAGCTAGCTAAAAGGGGTAAAAGGCTGGGTTTCTAGAGAAAGGGATGAGGAGCCCATCTCTCTACAAGTTTTTCCCATGGGTGCATTTACATGAGCATATGAATATTAATTGTGAATACAATATAGTATTGTTTTTTTATTTATAATTTTATGAGAATTTGAAAAATTAATGTTCACTTTGGTCATAAAAATATTATAACACAGGAGCACCATATAAAATTTACTTAATTTTATTAGCAAAAAAAAAAATAATCAAATATTTACTTATAACGATGCGCAATACACCGATTGAGAACTTTCACACAAGTATTTATTGGTACATGGGTGTTTGCATATAAATGTAAGTATATGCATGAAAAGATAAAAGAAAATCAAATGAGTGGATTTCTAGAATCACACAGCCTGGTTGTGTATCTTGGCATGGGGTCATATGATTCCAATTTTCATTTTTGTGCTCTTTAGTTTGAAAATACACACTAGGGGGTCGATCCAAAACACTGTTTCATGAATTCGTTATAAGAAGTACCTTATCATGAAGAGGTACGTGCCTATTGCCCCAATGGCATTTAGTCCTTCATATAAAGGACTTGCAATGCCATTTAGGAGATGGAATGATACACATATCAAACTCAAAGTGATCTGGAAATTATCATGTTCGTTTTTTCCTTTTTGTAGTTTTAGGGTCATAGTTTCGTGGGCACATGATGCCACTATAACACTTGCCTTGTTTTTAAAAACCCGATTTGAGAACCCTATTCATTAGGGCATGACTAAAGGCTGATGTTTTTCCATATTGGTATCCTGTAAATATTCTCTAATATGCTCCAATCATTTTCCTATTAAAAGATAGTTAGATACACAAAATATATCATTAACTTTGTTAAATGGTAAGTAGATATTAGGTACACAACATATTATACATTTATCTTAAAATGAGTTTTGTTTTTCTTTTTTGGGTGAATGTCTTAAATGGAGTTTAAAGGAAGGGTTTTTCAATCATCTTCAATTGACTTATAGCATATCTTTATCCCAAGCTTTCCAAACTTTCGGTCAAACACTATTTATAGCGTCATCTTAACTTAATTTACTCTCTTCAAAATAATCTTCATTCCACAATATCTTAATACACTCTACTAGGTTTTTAGTTGGACCCTCACAAATGAAGAAATTATTATATGATTCTGGATCAATATTCACCTATTCTTCTTTGTTTTTCTTCTTTTAAGGAAAAAGTTAACAAAAATTGTGTGAGACTTTGACAAGGAAGAGAGCTTATTTTAGAGCGCTCCCACCTTTTATGAAGCTCCCCATCCAATTTTACTAATTATTATTTTTTATTTTTTTTGGTCTAACCACAATTTTACCCTGAACTTTTGGGCCAAAACTAGTCCTATTTGCACCAAATCGACCTACGAAGGGATAAAGTATTCTCAACAAACAGTTTCTCTATTCATAAGATTCAAATTTTACTAATTAATTTGACCCATAAACTCCCCATAACCTTCCTGTTAAACTACCATGGATAATGATGCTCATATCTTTGGTTTTACCCTTTGCACATTCAATTTGATGTCAAATCAAAACCTTATCTCATCTTCTTATCTCCCATTGGATTTGAGCACTCACTTTTGTGCTTCAATGGATGTGGGAACCCCTTTAATTGCAAGACATGCCAACTCTGATCAACAAGTCTGTTCGGCCTCTTATATATGGTGGATTTAGGGAGCAAAGTTGAAGATTGTCCAATTGTGTCACAGCATTAGGCACATGATTGGGCCCTCAGATTTGGACTCTTTCAACTTGAAGCCCAAACATTGTTTCATTCAATCTTTTCCCATCTTGAACAATGGGGTTATGAAAATTGAAGTATAACTCAAATTACTGTTAGGAACTAGTTCAATGTGTCAAGGAAAACAAATGGGCCATAGAATGACATTGACAAGTAGCTAGATAATCTTGTCAAATGCCTTAAATTTCATGATCCCTTGTTGTTTCTTCCCATTTAAGAGGTATGTCGAGGATAGATGCTCGATATATCGTATGTACACATTTGAGAGTACAACATTGTTAGTTGGTATCTAGATCGTTCCGACTCAGCTATAAGTGTTCAACTGAATATGTGAATGTTTTAGTCACTTTTATTCAAAATGAAGTAACAAGTGTTCATATTAATCGAATTGAAATGTCAAGTATCGGGCAATGATAAATAAGGTAAATTGAGAAACTCAAGTTACATAGATTGATATATGTAGATTGATATATGTCATATATCGATGATGATTTTGAGTTTAACTGCATGCTTGATCATAATAAGTCTCAAATTTGGTTAGAGAGGGGTTTCCCGCGTATTGAAACATTACCCATAATTGATTCTTCTATTTTCACAAGTTGTATATCAGTAAAACACGATCAGTGATTGAGGCTATATTTGGCTAGTTAAAATATTTTTGCAGGCAAATGGCCTAATGCAAAAATTGATCCAATATCTACTAAAGGATAATGATCCTCTCTGATACTTTATTTCTCGCATTTATACATTGCCCCTTTGAATCATTGACACGTGAAAAATTCTATAACTTTCTATTCACTTTAAATTAGTATGATACATCAATTACCTAGAATGGAACTCCATGAATGAAAGAAATGAGGTAATGGAAAGGATCTTCATCCCTAATAGTACTATCCCAAGCTAGAAGTAAAAAAAAAAAAAAAAAAAAAAACTAGATATATTTTTTCTCTAATACAGAGGACTCCTCTCTGTAAAGAAAAAGGGGGCACAAACTCAAAAACATAAGCACATACAGTACTATACATGATTCATTGTAGAAGCCAATAATCGATAAGGACTGACCACAAAGAAATTGCACGATTGCTGTAATGCAATGCCAAGATGTTGTAGAAAAAGATAAAACAGCATATAGTGCGGTCCCTTTTGTCTCTGAACAAAAATCCAACTTTGGCCCATTATCTTTCTTTTCACTTTCCTCTGCTTCTGATTCCTAACCCACATACTATATGTCAAGTCCACACCAACTCAAAAATTCAGGAAAAAAAAGACCCCTCCTAAATGAAAAATGAGCCATTTCTAAGAGAGAGATATGACTTAGGAAATAACCATATCCATAAAAGGTGACACTTTAAGATGCATGGTCTAGACTAAAAGATAGCAATATAACAAGAGTGTGCATCCCTATCACCTCCCAAATAAGATTGTTCTATTGGCTACTTGTTAGGGACATAGACAACTACCTACCTTTTGCGAGCGGCGACAAACATTATGTTCCTATTGGTTCAGCCACCATGATTGTTACAAGACAGAAGCCTAATTTAGTCCTCTCATGTGAACTGTGTCAAATTTTGTGTATGTATCTTTGTTGATGGGAGCCCTTCACAGACCTAAGATATTGATCAGTATATATATAAATTCATAAAATATGATCATGTTTAGCATGTTATGTGGTGACTGGTGAATACCTAACTTCCTAGGCAATTGTTAACATCAATATGATGAGATTGACCACATAAGTAGTACGATTATTGATATGAGCAATTCAACACTCTCACTCCTTATACAAACTTGTGAATTTGATTCTTGTGGATAGAGACACTGTTTGTTTTCTTGTTAGATGTACTTTACTCCTTCGTAAACTGAAGCTTGATGATTGATCGAATGATATATATCAGCGATATCTATGGTTCGAACCCAAAACTAGGATGTTATTGATGGAAAATTAATTGAGCAATCATGCAAAACATGTCCTTGCACCTGTTTTAATGCATGCAAAGGGCTTTTTTTTTTTTTTTTTTTTTTTGGAAATAGGGAATCTGATTGATCATGATCAGTCACTAGACATAGGTTATCCCCTAGGTGGTTCATAGGGTGGGCATAATTGGTCAATTTAGAATAATTATCAACCTAAGTGGTCCATGTGAAAAGCAAAAATCTTGATTTGATGACACCTTCATTGACATGCATATAGGAGTATACATACAAAGAGTCATATATCCATAATACTATAATGGGCGACGTACACAAATTAAAACAAAACTTTTTGTTGATGAGAATGCATGCATTACACCACCAAATCAATTTCTATGTATCCCAAAAATGGTCCATATATTAGTGGGCACAATGGAAATAAATTCCTATCATTTAATTTACTCTAAAAGCAAGTGAGCTTATTTTTGTACTCGTTTCTGTTTCTCACGGTTACACTTGTGTTTATATGATTCACCAACTTCAAAAATATATATGGACTTTTGCTGTAGATGTTGATTGAGAACTTGCGTGAGAAGCAGTAAGTGGTCCTGTAATATGCAAAGAATTTATCCATGACATATGCATGTGAAAAAGTGATAGATCAGATGAACTTGTTAAGGTGTTTAGATAATTAGATGTGATGAGTAGCTACTTTTGAGGGATATGTTGGAGATTAATCTAGAAAATTTTAGTAAAAGATCAAAAGATATTTGCTTAGAATTATCTAGAGAGTTAATGAGTTAGAAAAATCTAGAGAGAAAGTGAAAGGTTAGAAAAATTTAGAAAAAATGTGAAAGGTTAGAAATATCTAGATACCCATATGGACCGTAGAGCCTATATAAGGAGAGTTGGACACCATTTGGGGGAGTTATAGAAAGATTTGTAGAAAGATGGAGACAAAGAGCTCCTACCAAAATTTGAGAGGAGTGAGATGAGGTGGAGTTAAGTGCTCTCACCAAGAAAGATTGTGAGATAAAAAGAGAAAATTATGAGTGTACACAAATATTGTTGTAAAATATATTATGAATATTATGAATGCTATATATTTTGGGTCCATTATAATTCCGCTACGCCAAAAATTTCAACATATGAGAAAACGAGAAATGAAACTAGCATCCAAGTATATTTATTGTGTACTTAACCCATTTGTGCATGCAGTCTGTTGGCGAAGTTGTACAGGTCCATTGAAAACTTGATATGGTGTCAAAATCAATAAATATTCTTAAATGGGTCAATCCAAAGAGGGAATCAACCTTAATTTTAGGGCGTATTTAAGTTGAAGGCGAATATTTTAACTCTTCCCTGTGAGTCCATGTACATTATAATTTAGGAAAAATTCCACTTTGGTTACCTGTGGTATGGCATAATCATTTTTTGGTGACCTTAATTTTGCATAT
>BSSO01001726.1:0-22133 GCA_030267885.1 Mesembryanthemum crystallinum | reverse complement strand
TGGCGTAAGGCTCATGAAATTCAATGGATTGCTCCAAAGAATGATAATGATCATTTGATTGAATGGTGGGATAAACTGAGAAAATCAGGATTAATTGATGACCTTCGAAAAAGCATCTTTCTCACTTGGAGTATTTGGAAATCTCACAATGGTGATTTGTTCAATCAAAATTCTTTTAATATTACAAGTACTAATATCCGTGCTCAAGCATTATATCAGGAATGGAATATTAGAAATAACCTGGATATTCGTCACCATACTTATTGTATGTATAATGCAGGTTTAGTTCGGCATACTAAGAAACCTGAATTTATTCAAGTTAAATGGGAGGCTCCGTCGTATCCCTTTGTTAAGTTAAATTTTGATGGTGCTAAGAATCGTCATTCAGCAGGAGCTGGATTCGTCCTACGAAATCATGTTGGAAAGGTCATCAAAGCTAGGTATCAAAATTTGGGAGCTGCTTCTATCTTAGTGGCGGAGGCTACAGCTTTAAGAAATGGATTACAACAAGCTATTTCATTAGGTTTTTCAAATATCGCTATTGAAGGTGACAATAAGGTGATCCTGCAGGCAGTTAAAGGACGATTTCAGATGCCATGGGAAATATCAAGTTTAGCTTTCGATATTGGAAGACTCCTTGCGAAAACTGCAACATATACCTTGGATCATCAATATCGAGAAGGAAATCGAGATGCAGATTGGATGGCCAAACTTGGCACTCAAGTTTTGGGATCACACATTTTGGAGAATGTTAGAAATGTAGAATTTTATAATATTGTATTTTCTAATGCGATAGGATTATCCTTCGAGAGGAAGGTTTCCTAATCGCTTTTCCTTACCTATATATAAAAAAAAAAAAAAAAAAAAAATTTACTACTTAGAGGATATAAAAATGTGTATAATTTAAACTCAACACAAGGCAATATTGTTGTTGGCATCCCTCTCGTACAAGTATAACCAAGTTATCACTAGTTTGCTTGTCGGGAAAAGAAAGATTGCTTTGGACGAGACAATTGTCACATTGCTCGAGGTGGAAAGGACGTATAAGAAAGGAGGATCTACTTCGGCGGATGGTGCGGGCTTAGTGATGGAAGCACGCAACGAGAATAAGGGCAAAAAGAAGCCAAATCCTAACATTAAGTGATTTTATTGTGACGAACTTGGCCATGTTCAAGCCAAGTGAACGAGGTATAAATAACACTTGATGGCATTGAGGAACAATGGCAAAGGGATCGTCGCAATAGCGATCGACAATTATGTTGGAGATATCCTTATGTTGGAAGAGGAAAAATCACCAAAGGGCATATGGATAATGGATTCGGGTTGTTCTCAACACACATGCTTAAGGAAAGAGTGGTTTGTTTCTTGTGAACATTGTGAAGGGAAGTCGGTGGTCCTACCTAATGGGAAGGAAGTAAAGATCGAAGCAATTGGAGAGGTCGAGATCAAGACTCATGATGGGAGCATACGAAAATTGGGCGAGGTAAGGCCCATCACGAACCTTGATCGAAATCTCATATCGTTGGGGAGGTTGGATAGTTTGGGTTATGCTTTTCATCTTGAACGAGGATCCTTGGAGGTCAATAAGGATGGAAGGGTGATCTTAAGGGTAAGGAAAAACAAGAATAACCTTTGTGTGCTAAAAGGCGGAAGCATTGGAAGGGCTCTTGTTCGAGGGGAGGCACCGTCGTTGCAAAGGCGATGCACAATTCTTGACCGTGTGATCGAGGCAAGAGAGATTTTGAGCTTGAGGGGAAGATTTGTTAAGTCACGCGCAATTTCAATTACGAGTTTCGTAAGGCCAGAACAAGTTCCAGAATGCAAGAGAACAAGAAACAAACAAAAACTGACGAAGAAAATGAAGGCACTACCCCGCCTGACCGGGTGAGATACTTGCCCGACTGGGTGGCAAAGCAGTAGGCGTCCCTGAACTACCGCTTGACCGGACGAAATAAGCCCCCAGCCGGGCGACCCTTTGCGGGTGTACGAGGACATGTTTTTCGGCTTGATTAGAAATAATCTTAGAAAAATTTGTCAAAACCACCTTATAAAATACAATATTTTTATCCAGCCACCTTATATTTTACTTTTGTATAAGTTGTGAAACTAAGACCTCTTTTTCGGTGAAAAAAAGATAAATTGACATTTTCGCCCTCACATGATTTGCATGTGACTTGCTCAAATGTTGAGCAACACTTGTTTTCTTATTCTCTCCCCATTGGGTGGTTGGGAATGAGGCTTGAAAAAAATTCACGCAGAAAAAGAGGGAGAAAACAAGTGTTTCTCATTCTTTTAGTGAGTCACATGCAACTCGCATGAGGGTAAAATGGTCAATTCACATGTTCTTTTTAACGGAAAAGAGGTGAAGGTGTCACAACTTGCATGAAAATTATATATAAGGTGATTTTGTTTAAAAAAAAATTATAAGGTGGTTAGATAAAAATAATGTATTTTATAGGGTGGTTTTGACAAAATTTTCATACTCTTATTGCGTACATTTTTTTAGTATTTTCCAATTTTCTAATACATGTAATATTCTAATTTATGGGAATATAGTTTCCTAATCCAAAGAGGTGTAAGATTATGGAAGGTATAGCCCATAAATATGAGGTTGTGGATTGAGGTTATTCATCTCAAAGTGTTGGTGCTTAAGCCGGGGTTGAAGTGCTTGAGTATTAAGGGAAACAGATTGAGTAAGGATTGTATTACTTTAATTGTTGATTTCTAATAACGAAACTGCTTTACTTAACAACTAAATTACTAACGTAACCATTTTTTTCATAAAAATTTCCAACATTACCCTTTTTAGGGTTTAACATTTCTCTCTCCTCTCCCTCACCCCACCCTTTCCCCATTCTCTCTTCTCTCCCCTTTGCCCCCTATCCCAGCCGACACCACCCAAGCAAGCAGCAGCCAGCTGCAGCCCCCAATCACCGTACCACCTGCCCTCCCAACACCACCTCAGCCCGCATCTCCCAACAACCATCCCCAACAGGCCACTAGCCCTCCTCTGAACCCACCTCCTCTTCCTTTACCCAACATCAGAGCCCGTACCTTCTGTTCTCATTGCGTAACAACGGTGGCAGATCGAAGAAGATGATGTGGCCTTCCCTCCTCCACTGGCGGGGGTGGTGGTGGAAGATGATGATGTGGCACTTGGCGACAAGGAAGGATATAATCAATGGCGTTGGATGATTTACGGTGACAAAGATGGCTTCAATTGAAATTTCATCATTCTTGCAGTAATTAAGTTCATCATTTCTTAATCAAAAAGACGGAAAATGCTTTGCATTGATTATCAAACAATTACTCTGAGTTTGGTATCTTTTGAATATCAATCAATTGTATCTAATATTGTAGTTCATCGCAACTAATGAGAAGAATTGGTCATAATTAATGAAATTGCAACAAGAAGGCTTTATTGATGAAATTGTAACTACAGTTGAGTTTCCTACAAGATAATCTATATAATTAGATTAAAAGACAATGATTCAACCACAAGCTTACACATCAGCAACCACGTCACTCCTGAGTTGGCTCCTAGTCATTTGCCATTCACCACATCAGCCTCCACGTCAATTGATGTCCAATGCATTTATTAGTTACCCAAAAAGAAAAAAAATAACAAAATTGGGAAAGCAAACGGCCTCCAAAAAGAAAAGCAGAGCCACGCTAACTCGGTAACTCCTCACCAAGACACCCATCTTCCTCTTTGCAAGCCCACCACCACTCATTGAAATACTCCCATCAAAGATCTTCTAAGTTGCATTTTGCCGTCTCTGGTCTTCAAATCCATGGGGCCAGTTGCAGCGACACAGTGAGCTTCACAATGGAACCAACCGCCCAGGTTAATGGATTATTTGACGGTTAGTTTCCACATTCAAATTCCGACCCTTTAATTGCTATTAATGGATTCTTATAAATTCCTTAATTCATTATGCACTATTCAAGTTTCAGTTACAAGACCATGACCATTATGAAGAATTTAGTTATTATTTTCAATAACATCGAGTAATGACCATATAGCTTTAAAATTCAACAAAGGATTCTGTTTGAATTCCCATATATGACCGATTATCAAGTATATATCTGCTCAAATAATGAAGGAAGGTGATACTGATGGAAGATGAACAATCAAACTCATGCTCTGATAATACTGCTGGAAACCCAAAATTACAGAATATGATGATAGGTTTGTGCAAGAAAAAGGTAAGGTTTTTATTCATACTGTGTCAAATAAGGTGCTTATTTTTAACATTTTTTTGTTCCTTTGGTATTTGGTAAGCATCTGTGGTTCATTTTCATAGGAACGTGAATAAGAGATTGAGAATCTATGAATTGGGGCTCCAAACTGGAAATGACGCGAGTGCAGGAGCTGTACAAAAATATCTTTTCCTCCTTTGGTAGAAGGTATGAAAGTATCACTCGCAACAAAAAAAAAAATTCAATAGAAATATATCCTTATTCTCCTTAAGGTTTCACTAATGATACCAAGTTCTTTGAATTTTCGTAGGCAGTGTAGTATAAGCTCTCTTCATGTATTGTTCCATATGGATTTAAAGTCTTTATTGGTGATATAATATGATAAATTTTTGCCAATTTTATGTAATGTGAGATTTTCTAATTTTGGGACGTTTGTGTTGATTTCAGCCGCCAAAGGAATCAATGGTCAAGTAAGAGGTGGAGATTTTTAATTAAGGTCAATTTCTAATATTTGATACTGCTGTTTTCTGCAAATGCTTACATTCTTATTAGAGGGTAAATTTGAAATCTGTAATTCCCTTATTTAATTATCTATCTATTCCATTTGTTACCCTGTTGGCCTGTTATATAACAGTTTCAATCCTCAATCATTATATATTATAAGAAAACCTCAACTCATCTTCGTATTTATGATTGCTAAAGTGTAAAGTTCATAGTAGTTATCCTCAATTCGTCGACCATCAGTGACATATCATCAATAATCCTGTGTATTTTTAAGTGAAATATCAATTCTGTATCATAGGAATGCCGTATAAAAAATCCATTCTTATCGATGGGGGAGCATACATTCTGCACATCAACTCCCATATTCAGTCATCCATGATATTACTGACATTTATATGTTTCATGCATGGTAGTGATCGTATATTGAATTCTCTGGAGCTCTGTTATCAGCATTTTGACAGCAGATTGTGATTGGAAATCTGATCATGGGTTGATGACAAGGCTATGCAACAAGTGGATGAGATGTTTAATAGTTGTGTTTACGGTGCCATATGCACTTATTCTTTTGGACAATATGTAATAAAAGCCTCTTTAGTTTTTGCTACTCTTTTAAGCTCAAAACTGATGTACGATTTCTTGATGCTTTAGTCCTTCAGACTGTTACTTGATAGCATTTTGACAAAGTAATGGTTTACACAAGTTATTGAATGAGGCTTAGTTCATATTATTATTGTAGCATTGTAATTAAATTTGGTCTATTACTACTAAAAGAAACTTTTGATAAGAGATACAATGTCAACATGCTATTAAGATACCGAATGAAGCCTCCAACTATTATTACAACATTACGTACGAAAGTTTATGCATGGGTACTAAAAGGGGTCAAGTACATATACAGTGTGAACCTATTAGTACCGGATGTAGGGCACACACTAGAATTTTTCAAATTTTTTTTTTAAAGTTTTAGGGTAAATTTTTTTAGGGTAAATTTGGGGATTAATTTCCGGGGGGAAAAAAAGGGAGTAAACTTGTGTTTAAGTATGTGAGAAAGAACCCACTTGAAGTTATTTTGGGATCCGTTACAACAACCTATCTGACAATTCATTATTCAAGGACCATTATTCATGAGCTAATTTACAAGGACTATGAATTTGTGGTACTTCATTATGATTAACAAGTGCACACAAATTCTGTGAAGAACTATGAGTAAGCAGAATTATCGCTGAACTAAACATCATAATGACCTTTCTTCTTAGTGATATTGTTATCTTTTTTGTAAAATCTATAATTTTATTTGGAGAACTGAACTAAGTTGTTTAATAACAAAGACTCTACTCACAATACGATTCATAAGTTGGTTTGTAAGTAAGTTGGACAACAGACTGTATGGTAAATGCAACACCACGTATATGACTCAAGTTCATAAAACAAAATTTTCTATGTAGTTTTCCATCATTATGTTCAAAGAAGACATTTGCCAAATCAAATATATTGAACAACTCACACATTTAGATAAAATATTTAACTACAAAATGCGAGATACCAAAGATTGGGAAAAAAGAAGCTAATTTAGCTATCTAAGAAAAAAAAAACAAAAAAAAACACTATTGACAATAACAAACAGAAAAACACCCCGTGCATCGTACGGGCAAAAACACTAGTTTAGATTAAAAATATCTTTAAATTTTACACTATGAATCAACATGTGAATTATCCAAAGAGAGAAAGGAAGAAATGAGGAGAAAGGCTGAAAAATGGTGGACTAATAAGGAGGGTATTTGGAAAAAAATTGACTACGTCAAGTAATTTTGCGGTTACGTTAAGCAATCCCCTCTAATAATGCATAATTGAAAGGTGGAGATTCAACCTCCATCATACACTTGTCTTAATTGATTGTGCTTTGTTTTGTGGGTTAGTTCGTTTCTATATTTGACCAAATTCGTAGCAAAAACTAATTTTTCTGTCAACTATAATTTTATTACATTATATTATGTTCAATTATAAAAAAAATTATATTATATTATCATATATGCATATCATTTCATCCTGCTTACATGGTTTCTAATTTCGTAATATTTGAGAGTCGTGACAATTGTAAGTCCACCAGCTATGTTAAAGATTAAATTACTCCGTGATCGGAATTGTCACCGTTGTTGTACACAGTCAAAACCTTTGTAGCAGAGGCTGCAACAAGATGGTATGATCATTTATTTTCTTATGAGGTTATCTATGGTGTTCAGCTTGCTATGAGTTGCTAGCCACAAAATAATAATATGTCTGGTAACAGCTAAGTTCTCCCATAATATCCTATGCCATTTACAATTCATCCACATTGGTTCTAATTGTATCATAAGCTTTATCAATTCAGTACTTTTACTTTAAAGGAACGAGGTATCATCGGTTTTCTTTTGAGTGATCACTACCGTTTTAATGCTACAAGGAGGATTCGATTTTGCTGAAACTGTCTGTTCGCGCCCTGAAAAAGCATATTCTGCGTCTAGGTTGAGTCTTGATCTAATTTTGGGAGTTTTAGTAGTTTTGGGAGTTTTAGTATGGCAATATATGCCGTGTGTTTTGCAATAGCATGATTAGATCTTATTTTGGTAAGTTTTATAAACTATATATGGTTTATGTTTTGTAACAGCTATGTGTATGCAACCATTTTTCATAAGTGCGTGTTTATTAAAATTTAAACGATGAAGTGAACAAAATTTAAAATATCCAAATTAAATTGATTTGAATTTAATTGAACAATCTAAACTAAACTATGCATTAAAAGAGATAGAATATAACAAGGATTCAACAACTACTCGTAACAAAACATTGCTTTATATCAACAACATATCATTGGATTAGCAACAACTCTACAATTATTACTCATATTAATTAAATGTAGATGAATCAATCAGAGAGTTCGAAAGGGCAATTTCTCTTATCTCATTGATTCCTATCTAAGGCCATTAGACCCATCCCAACTCCTAACTTTGGATTTTAAAATTGGAAAAAAATCATAAATATTTAAACAACAACCCAATAAGAGAATAGATATAAGCAAATCCAACATAAACTAACCAAATACGGGAAATAAAAGCAAATATAAGCAAATCCAACATATCATTGGCTTTTCATTAATGCAAATTTTATTTTCCCCTCAAAAAAAATATAAGCAAATCCAACCAAATACAGGAAATAAAATTGGAAATATTACAATAAATTTTGAATTATAGAAAATAATAATGTGATTCTTTCCAACCTGACTAGTGTTTGTTATCCGATTTTTAGATGTGAGAGTTGTAAATTTATAGGGGCTTGAGAATGTATATCAAGAGATGGAGTTTAAGCATGTTAGGGTGATGGGCAAAAGGTAATTGTATCCAATTTATGCATATCATAATAATATATTTTAATAGTATTTAATTTATTTATGCAATTATTGGTAAAATTAGTAATTTACTTACATTCAAATTTATGCAAACAACCATCTTTCTTTTTTTCAAAAATTCATAATTTATTACTACTACCTACATGTTGTACGAGTAATATTATATACATTATTGATTAGTAAAATAAAAGAAACTAAAAACAATACTTTGGTGAGTCATAAAGTGAATTATAGTATGTTCAATTCTCCTATAGCTTAGACATTTTAATTTGACAATATTTAGCTCCTTATTTTTTTTTTTAGTTTTCATGGACCAATGCAATCGCATGAGCAAAAACTATTTAATTTCAAAAACGACCTCAATGATTTTTATTTCTTTTGAGTGTTATTGCCCTTACATTGAATTTTTTTATTTAATTTTTAAAAAAACCACACTCTTTTGACTTAGAATAATTTTATAAAATTATTACAAAATATAAAAAGTAGCACCTAAGTGGCTAAAAATAGCTCATAAATTGGAAAAGTGACTTGGGGCCTAATATTGCCTTTACTGCCTTACATTGAATTTTTTTTATTTACTAATTGTTAAAAAAACCTATCTCCTTTAAATCCCTCCCCATGTTTTGTTGAACCCGCACACAAACCCCCCACCCCACCCCGACCCCAACCCGAACCACCACCCCACGTCGTCGGTGCCGCATCCACAGCTTTCACCACCCACGTAGACGCCGGAGCTACCGAAGAAGAAGACGCCGGGCTGGAGAGAACCCTATCGACGTCGTCATCTTCATCGGAGTTAGTCTTGTTTTGGGAATCGCTTGCCGTCACTTTCTTCGTGGTACTAAAGTGTCGTATATTGTCGCTTTTCTCATCATCGGAATGTCTTGGTTCTTTAGGTACTTGTTCTACTTTTTAAAGTTTGATTTTGCATGATTTGAATAGATTGTTTGGAATGATTTTGTGTTTGATTGCTGGTTTTGGTGACGGAATTTGGGTTCAGTCAATGTTTATCCGATTATCATAGAAGAGGAGGAGTGGTTGGAGCTACCACTGCTCCATCCAGCCGGTGTGGTGGGCCACGACTCCCCGGCCGCCGATTTGTTGTGATTTGTCGCTTAATTTGCATTAGTGATGTTCAATTTTTATAATGTTGGTTAAATTTTGTATTTAGGTGGGTATAACTTTTTATGGGGATTGTTGGGTTCCTGTTTTGCTTATGATTTGTTTTGGACGTTTGTATCTTGTTCCTGTATTTTGCTACTCTTGAGCACAAGCCTGGCTATGGGAATATGTTACGTACAGATTTCCTACGAAACTACAACTTGTTTGTATGCTACTTAAAAATTTCCCAAGCCTGTTTTTGGTGCTGTAATTGATTACTAAACACTAAACAGTTTCTAATCACACAATAAAATAGAAACACAAGTTAGAATGTTGAAGACATATAATGGAAATGAGTCATCTCAATTCTTTTTACCAATGATATGGAATTGGATCTGTGTGTCCATCCGTCCTCACTGCTTGTACTTGACTCTTGTTAAGCAGTTTCGTGTTTATATGTTGTTGTTTTCTACTGCTTCTGATGGTATAGGAAGTGAATGTTGGATATAATTGTGCAAAAGTGATTGGGTTAATATCCTAAAGGAAAAAAACCAGAAAAAGGTGATTCAGTTAATTACTGATATATATGAACAAGCACTAGTGAACAGGTTGGTCAAGTCTGTCTTTAGGTGGTTTTGTATCTTGGTATGGTATGATTTTGAATCGTTGAACAGTTTCATGATATCGTAACCAACCATAAGGAGGAGATTTATAAACTATTACCATATATGTCAAGCTTCAGTAGTTGACATCTAAATCTCTTATGGACTACTCTGAGAGGCATATATTGAATAAGGATTTAGAAACCATAGCTGATATCATTAGTTGACTTCCAAATCTCTTGTGGACCATACTGAAAGGCATACAGATAGCCTTGTAGAGCCCGTATTGCCTGGTTGCTAGGTTTGTGAGTATCTCCTTCTCACATGTCACATCCTCATCTCCCTCCCTTCTCATCCACTTCTAATAAACCAAAACAAGGTTACAAATTGAAACCAATTTTGAGCATTAATTTTTAGCCCAATTGGTTTCTTAGACACTATTGGAGGAAGAGTATGTGTAATACCCACTTTTCTCTTTTGTTTGGAAGGAACTATTTTCAAGTTTCGTGGTCAAGTGGATATGATGTAATGCCTATTATTATATATATATTTTTGAAAAATTATTTATGAAATTATTGTTTATTTAATTTATTAATTCGATCGGTTTATCGATTTTGATTTTTCAAAAGGGGAAAATTGTATTTTTATTGATTTTCTTTTATTCTAAAGTTGAGAATTGGGGCTTAACTAGACTTCTAAGCCAGATAGGAAACTACTAGTACTCCCTCTGTCCCGAAA
This sequence comes from Mesembryanthemum crystallinum, assembly GCA_030267885.1. Lineage (NCBI taxonomy): Eukaryota > Viridiplantae > Streptophyta > Magnoliopsida > Caryophyllales > Aizoaceae > Mesembryanthemum > Mesembryanthemum crystallinum. The sequence goes on along the minus strand of BSSO01001726.1, from coordinate 11,603 downwards.
TTAGCTTTCAGAAATGGAGAGGGTGCAAGATTTTAGGTGAATATTTTTAGACAAATTTGTCGTTGCACTAATAGAGGGAATAAAAAATAGAAGGGGAAATTTATGTGAGAGATTAAAGTAATAGAGAGATATTATTGTGAGAGAATAAAATAATAGAAAGAGAGAGTGTGATTGGAGAGAAAATATATATTTTTTTTATTGTAGTTGTGAGTTAGTGGAGGGGTATTATAGAAAAGTTATGTGATTTTATAGGTTTTGAAAGCTAATTTTGGGACAAAAAAATACGGTGTTTTTGAAAGCTAATTACGGGATGGAGGGAGGAGTAATTAGTAAAGAAGAAAAAAAAAAAAAAAAACCTCACAAAACCCTCAAACTCTCACTCTCTCTCTTCACTCACAAAACGAAAAAAAGAAAAGAAAAAAAAAGAACCAGACTTTCGTTCTCTCTCTATCTCAGGCTCTGCTCTCCCCTTCTCGTACTCTTCCCCTGCGACCCAACCGGCGAGTCCTGCCGGCGATCGACAATCAGCAACCACCGCCGGCCCCTTGTGGTAATCTCTCTCTTGTCTTTTTCCTTTCAATGTTTTGCTCGTGACCCACCTTTCCTTCTGTCTTGTTCGCTGCCCAGCGGCGATGGGTGGGTCACCAGCCTTAGACACATGGCCGCCAAGGCTGGAGCGCCGGCTAGTGATGCCGACAAGCCTCCGATCCCCGCCTTGCCCTTTTCTCCTTTATCAGTCCTTCTCTTTGTTTGGTTCTAATTTTGATTTATATGATTTTCTGATTTTAGGATATTGATTTGGGTTAATTTGTTTTATTATGAATTTAGATTGAATTCTGAGTTTTCAATTTGTGGGTAGTGATTTGGGAATTGTTTGATTGTTATTTAGGTTCGTTGGAGGAGCTTAGTAACCGAATTTGATCAGATTAGGCCCTAAATTGCACAGGAAAGGTAATATCAATGCCTATCCTTTTCTCTCTCTTCTCTAAAAGAGTTTACAATTATGTGCTATGTGAAGTTGGGTGGAAATATTGTTTGGAATTACGTCAAATTTCAGCTTGTTATTGTATGAAAAGTGGGGTGCAACTTGATGTAATTTAGACTTACTTATTTGCTAGAAATTCCGGAGTGTTACAGTATGTGAAGGAGAAGTGGGAAGGAGAGGGAGAACTCAAAAAACTAGAAATTAGGCCAAACTGGCCCTTAGAAATTATTGATGACAGCTTGAGTAGTTGATGTCCATTTCTTTTCTCGATAACTATAACACCTCACTTGGATCAACTCAAGAGTAGCAATTTCTTGCCCTTTTCAGTACAATTTTGAATCCTAATATTTTCTTCACCCATATAGTGTCTTGAAATCTACCAATCTATTTTTTTGCGGAAGTTTCTCCAGTCCGTACAATCCCATGGAGGTGCAGAATATCACCTACATGTCAATATGTGCACACTAAGATGTTGAACTACATTGATAAGTTCAAAATTTGTAAGTTCTTTTCTTGAGACAGTTGTATAGTTGGGGTCAGTTTTTCGTGAGTGGCAATTGTTTTTTTCCGTAGAGTCAAGTGCTTTGTGAGCAACCCTTGTCTGTTCTTGATTCTGTGTCTAACATTAACTAGAGAGCCTGAGTGCATGAGGCTTTTGTACTTTGTCCTTCTTTTGTCCATTGATGACACCTCATGGTGTCCTTCTGACAAAATTCTTTATTACATGTATAAAAATACGTTTTTAGACTCTGCACATGAGATATCTTGTATCAACTTTCATAGTTGGTCAGGGAAAATGATACAGCAGTTTATGGTTTCTTCTTTTTCTCCTTGTGGATAATGAGAGTACCTTGAAGCACTTATTCCACCTTCAATTTTTTTAGAACATAAACCAACTAGGCTGATTTAATATTCTGGGGGCAGGAATGGCTGAACCTTTTCAAGTTTGTGAGGAAGGGAAGGATGTATGATGGTGTGAGAAGCCCAATGAAGGAGAACAACTTCCAAGTCTTTCAGCAATTTACTAACGACATCAATGTTTGCATTAATTGAATTCTATTATGCGTTTCTGCTATGCAGTGATGTATATTTTACCTATCACCGGTTCCTTATGTAACTAGCTGTTGAAGGGATGCCTAACGTACATGGTAGGCAAGATAAGATAGGAAAGTATTCTTCCTTTTAAATAGTTTGTGATCTGAATTTCTTAGGAAAGAAACATGTCAACTTCTTCTGTTTATCACATAACACTTTGTTATATTTAGAGTTTTTTCACCTTAGCAACCCATCCATCTTTTTGGATCATTATTGTCTATATGCAAGACTTTTCGTATCAGCCTTGAGAAGCCTGACAAAGATGTTCTCTTGCTATTTCTTGGCCTTGGTGAGCATCAAGCAACCACTGGTTTCTGTTTTCAACAATAACAGGATGGAGCAAAGTTGTAAGAGTAACTGCATTATTATGGTGATAGTTTGGTGCATGTGGCTTGAGAGGAATGTGTAGCATCTTGACTGCGACTCTGTTTCTCCTTGGATACTTTGGGATAGGTTACATAACTTGCTTGTTTGTGGGCTAGAGTAGCAAGGGCATTTAGGAGTTGTTCTAGATCTAAGGTCAATCAACACTGGGCCAACTTATTAGCGTTTATATGGAGGACAACTTGTCCTCTTGCTGTACTTCTCATTTTTCAACTCATTAAAATATACTGTCATTTTGTGTTTCTTAAAATAAACTTTTAACAATGTGTTTCAGGTTAGGAGATTAGGCACTAAGTAAGCATTGTACATAGGTATTTTGTATTTCTAATCCCTTCTGTTGGATGATTGTTATGGACTGTTGCTGAGAGTGGTGGATACCTCCAACTAAGTGTCAACAGCATGTTTAGTAGAGCGAGGTTTTCAAGTTTTTTAACGGAAGGCTTCAACGATAGCTGTTTTTGGTTTTTCTTATCTAAAAATCGCTTCTGTTGAGGGATGGTACTCACGTGAGTGAATGGTTTGACTTTTCTCTATTTGAGGGAGTGGAGAAGCTTTCCCTAATGAATGCATTTGCTGGCAATCACAAAAACTGTTATTCAATCTGGTTGAGATATGAAAATGAGGAATTTTTATTTTGTGATTAGTATAGAGAGATGGTGTGAGAGAATCACATGTACAAACTCCAAAATAGGTAGAAGAGAGGATTCTTAAGAAGAATGAGGGGAGGTGATCAAGTAGGATTTGGCTCAGCTACATCTCACTGACGGCATGATCCTTCGAATGAGTCTGTGGTGTTCTAGCATTATAATTCTGGACTCTATATAGGTGATTACTTTACAAATTCCCCACATTTACTAGTTAGGGTGAGATTTAACATTTTTCCCTTTCCCCCGTTAGGCTCCGATTATTATAAATTAGAGGTACTGTATGTTTCTGCGATCATTCTACTTTCATTATGGAAATTTGCTTGTAATAAACCAAACTTTTGCTGAATAACAAGAAGTGATTTTAATTAAGTGAATTGTATAAGAATAAGTCCCAACTATTAACTTAGATGCACCAATTTACGGTGGGATGCTGTTAACTACTCCTTCCCCTGCTGTTTATTGGGAGGGGTATTTTTTCCTTTAAGTTGCTTAGACCTTTGTAAATGCGCGTAAATCATAACTTTTAGGGGGAAGGGAAAATATTTTAGGGCTACACTAAAGGCTTAAAAAATGGAAAAAAAAGGTCTGAGGAGGCTTCCACCATTAACTCTATTGTTTTTCTTCTCAGTAATTTGAAAACTCTGAGGGTTCTGATCCTCACATTCAGTCACTCTCCCTCATTCATTCTCTGCGGCAAGGACTTCATTGATTAGAGTATTGAACAATAAGTCTGGTCAGCAAAATGCAAAAAGAAAAATGAAAAAATCGAATTATTGGGAGCACCAATTGCATGCAGAGAATCAATATTCGGGCTTTGAGGTAGCAATTCATTGATTTGTCCAATATATTTTCTTTGTCTTCAAGGCTTGAATTAGTGGTAGCTGTGGTGGAATTTAATAATTTATGAGGTGTGATTAAATTCTTTGATTCAAAAAAACTTGTTGACAAAAGTTAGGTTAAACATGTATTGCCATGGTGGTGTGTTGACCTGAAAAATTACTTGTTGGTGATTGGTGATATCCTGGATAATGATGAAGATTCATGGGATTTAGGGCTTTCAACAAGTAGGAACAGTGATGTAGATGATGATGCGAGGAAGGTAAAAGTTTCATATGAAAAGGAGAGCAAAGCTTCAGATAGGCTCTTTTTTGAAATGTTGGGAAAGAGGTGAATGAAATAGAGAGGTAGATGAGGGTACCTAAATGACAATGCAGCTGGGCGAAGGAATATTTAACGTCATCCACTATGGTGCAGTTGGTAAACTTAAGTTAATAGCTGGGATTAGTTTGAAACAACAGGATTATTTTTAGTTTTTCAGCAATATTTTGAATAACCCACCAAGCAAATTTTGCTATCATTATCAGTTTTACTCATTGTCGCCACTATCAATTTTATGCTCCTTTTCCTTTACATTATCGATGGCAGGAGTCAACTGAGATTGGTGTCTGCAATTTATATTTCCATGTGACATTTTTCTATTTTTGATTTGTATGGCACTCTTTGAATTTGTGATCTCATATTCGTCTTATTTAGCCCGCATACTCCTATCACTGTTTGGATCTATGATAATCACTTTCTTAATATACTGCCCTTTTCTGCTTTTTTATCACAGAAAATGAAGCAAGAAGAAGTAGATCGTTGCCAGATTCATTCATGGTATTCGAGATTTGAATCTGTCTCGATAAAGACCATTATACTTGACATTCCTGAATCCTTTATCCAGTATTTGGTTGAAGATTCAGGACCCTTTCTTCTTCCAGCGTCTGTCTCAAATGACGATGCCTTGCCTAACAGAATTCATAAACCTGAAGATGAGGAAGACTACCAAGTGTCAGAAGGATCTGAAGATGAGTCTGAGCAACCTGCACCTCCCCCTTCTTTCCCAGAACTTGAACTGAAGATCAAGGAGTCCATTGAATCCAAATTCCTTGGTGGTGCAGTCTTTCCTAAGTTGAATTGGAGTTCTCCAAAAGACGCTGCTTGGATTAGCCCCACTGGGACCCTTAAATGCACTTCATTCAGTGACATAGCCCTTTTACTACGTTCATCTGATTCAATTGTTCACGATCTATGTCATGCTTATGATTCATGCAGTGACAAGACTTTGTCAAGACCACCCCATTTTAAACTTGCCCTTCGGAAATGGTATCCTTCTTTAAGGCCAGAGATGGAGTTCCGTTGCTTTGTCCATGCCCAGCAACTCGTTGGAATTTCTCAACGTGAAGTGACTGCCTTTTATCCTGCTTTGTTGGAAAGTAAAGACGAGATTAAAGTGCTGATCAGTGATTTCTTCAGCGATACCGTCAAAGGTAGATTTGAATCCGAAAATTACACATTCGATGTTTATGTTACAAAGGATAGGAGGATCAAGTTGATAGATTTCAATCCTTGGTGTGAATCCACGTTGCCTTTGTTGTTTGATTGGGAGGAATTGGAACAAAGTAGACCGGCAAAGGAAGATGTTGATTTCAGAATTGTGGAGAGCCAGTGTTCTGTTCGCCCAGGTTTGAAGACTGCGGTTCCTTATGATTATATTGATATGAGCTCCGGGAGTGGTTGGGACCAATTTCTGAGAAACGCTGATGAAGTGTTGCGGCAACAGATGAGGTCACCTGAAGCAGGTGCCTAGGCTGGCTAAGATTCCAGTCCTCTGGATCTTACGGGTTTGTTCTCGTCTGCTACTAGATTGGTTCTTCTTTACTTGTTGTATGTGTTACTAAGTGAGCTTTTTGTGAATTTTCCTGTTCTCTTGCAAATTCAAGAAAAAAAAAATTCCGCATAATGAGTGTAGATGTCTCCAGATAAATTTTCATTGATGATCCTATAGTATTCTGTCATCGGAATTTTGATACGGAAAGAGTGGATGAATGTGATTTCTACATTTTCCAATGCCCAAAATTGGGACCTAGATCGAAGTGGTCACCCAAGGGCATAATCTATGCATTTTTGAGTACATTGAAAATGTTTCATAATTTGATTACCTACCATTAAAATCTGTTCCTGGTTGTGTTTGGTGGGGTAGATAACATTTCACGAAAACATTAATTTGCTGGTTCAAGTTATTGATCTATTGAAGGTGGTGAATTTCTTTATTTTGGACGTTAACTTCAACAAAGTGGTAGGGAGATTTACATGAAAGCACGTTAACTTCAAGTCTTCAACAAATTGGTTGAGGGAGATCAACATGAAAGTGATGGCGATGAAGGCATTCCAAATTTTTTTACTACTTGTTCAAATGTGTTTCTCTATTGTAATAGGTCTTAATTGGCTCTTGGTTAACACATGCAAAGAGTTCTTGGGTAACAAATACACATGTTAAAAGTAGTTTAATTTAACCCCTTATTAGTAAAGTAGCTAGTAGCTACCTTAAAAAAAAAAAAAAATTAAATAAATTACTAGACTCATAACTAATATGGCAAGATTCATTTGTTGATTTGATATTATCTTTCAAAACTCGAACGGAGTTAATGAAGTAATCCAACACAAATCGAGTTGAAGCGCGACAACACTAAAAATTTGATGCAAAATAACTCAACTTCAACCCGAATACTTGAATAACCTTAAATTTACAAGATTCTGTGTTATGTCTAACCGATGATAATATGTATGCAAATTGACTCGAAACAAATGGCAGTAGAAACTCGCATTAACTCAAACCCGACCCTGAAACATACCAATATAAGAAAACCAACACCAACAAACAATAACCCAAACCCAACCCGATCCGACTCACAACATATATGCACTAGATGAGATTTTTTTCCCATATTTTTAGAGAGACATGAGAAGGATGATGGTGGTGAAATAGAAATAGAAATAGAAATAGAAATAGAAAGGAAATGTGAAGGTGAGGAAGTCAAAATGCGCATCAAAGTGTTTCCCAAAAACCCCGGGAAAGATGAAATAATTTCTGCCACGCTCTTAGTATTCTCCGTCTTAACTGCTATTTCTACCCTCCCTCACCTCCAAATTCCGCCATCTTTGCTTGCAATCTCTCTCCTACTCTCTCTCTCTCTCTCTCTCTCTCTCTCTCTCTCTCTGCTTTGCTGCAATGGCGTTTGCTACCGCAGCTTCGATCTCCTTCAATGCTTCCCCTCAAGCTCTCTCACACACCGCGGTAATTCTCTCTCTCCCTATCTGGCTGGCATTGTGTGTTTAGCGCTGAAACATAGTTACGATCTGTGAATTAAAGTACTTCGAATTGATTCCATTTATCTCTGAATTTTGGCTCTAAGATGATATCATAATTGTTGTGAATGTGACGATCATGCTCTGTTTGTTTTCGTTGTCTATAATTCCTGACACTCGGATTGTGTTCTTGATTTGGCGTTGCATCTTGCATGTAGCCGTTTATAGGAGTAATCTGAGAATTTTCACCTGTGGAGTTTTTTGTTTTATGATTAAATCGTATTTGCATAACAATCTCCTTGTGCAAATAGCGTAGGTGTAAAACGTTTGAATCTCTTTGGTACATTTGAGTGTTGTAAGCCCTAACTCTGTTTTTAAGTAATACCTTCGACCAATTGGGCAAATGAAATTATATGAGAGGTAGAAACGAGGTATATGAAACGCAAAATAGTTGATTAACTTGATAAAACAGTACTTAGTTGATTATATGGAACAATCTTAAAGAAAAAAAAAAAAAAAAGGGCAGAAGAACAAGGTTAAAATATTTCAGTTTAGATTTTTCTGTTCGGTCTGCTCCAGCTAATCCCATTCAGGACTGATGATTCGCCCTTGAGCGGGATAAGAAGCTTTTTTTTTTAAGAATATATCACTGAAACCACTTGAAATAAATTCTTCCATTTTTTAGCTGATTTTTTCACTTTATCAAAATACTAGGGAAAATTTTCATATTGGTTGGCAATTTCATACTAAACTTTGTTGCAAGTCCCTTGTCACAAGAGTCACAACTAAATTTTTTTTCTCAACTTTAATGTCACACCATGTAAATTTTGTTAGTTTCCACGTTTTTGGTTCCTTTCAGCCAATAATTGAGACCCATAGTGTGGAAGTAGGGGCTTCAATTTTCTTCTTCTTCTTCTTCTTTTTTATTTTTTTTTTTTATTTTTTGGTGCGAAGGGCTTTGATATATGAACACATTTAAAAGCTAGGATTACTGTTTGAACTTTTGTGCTCCGAAAGCTGCCATTGTTTTGCAAGCTTTCTAGCTGAATTCCTCCCAAAGCTTGGCCTGTTAAGCTTATTACTGTTTAAAAGCTAGGAGTACATGACTAGCTTTCCCACACGATAGAACATGGACCTTAGAACTTGAGTTAATCACGAGCCAACTGCAACTGCAGCCTAATCATAGTGATCATTCTTTGTTATGTCTATTGGGCATTCAAGATGTGCTTCTTGGATTTAGTAGATTTCCCAACTGTAAATCAAATTGGGGACTCCTTATATTTAATCAAATAAAAAAAACCAAAAAATTTAAAACAAAAAACAACTTGGGGACTCCCTCGCTTTTACTGCCCAAGCGAGTTCAGTCAGCATACTTGTCTTTGTATTGTCACGCTGCATTACGTCATGCAGCCATGCTAATGCCTAAATCCAGTAGTCCTTAACATGATCCAGACTTGTGAACTACAGTATTATTTTATGTTGGTTGTGGTTTACTTGCAAAGAAGAAGTGGTTGTAGAATTTTGAGAAACTGATGTTGTAAACTTCTTTAACATGATCTCTAATGTTCTGGTGACAGTTTACGACCAAGAACAATGGTCTGAAGTCATCAGTTTCATTCTGGAGGACAAGCGCTCCAAGGATTCAATCGGCGCCTCTTCGTTTGCGAGTCTCTTGTGCTGTAAGATTCCCATTCCCATTCTCATATCTTATGCTGTCTACTTCTCCCTTATCTTTCTCAAGTGTGAACAACTATTATGTTTCTCAGACTTAGGGATCTAAGAATAGGGTCTGGGTTCGGGTGGGGATCCGAAGATCGGACTTATCTATTTAAGGATTTTTTTATTATCGTATTTGTATTAATCAGAAGTGTCCAATGTGTCATGTCGTACCCTAGTGTTTCGAGGATCCTGCATGGATATTTTGTTGAAATGAAGAGTAAGAGAAACATTGGCAAGCAACATATCTAGAATCTTGTTGGGCCTTGTTGTTAACCATTATATGAGCTATAACATAATGGATGAGGGTTGGGAAACATTATTAGCCAATTCAATAGTAAATGGAGTATTTGTATGTTGTAATGTAATGAAGAATATACGGGTAGGCTTGTGGTCAAGTGCATGAACTCGAATTTACAAATTGTATGAGTGTAAAAATTTTCAATTTTTGTATCCTGGTCTGCTTTACTTCACATTTGTTACTTTTACTGTGAAATAAGCAAACATTTTGTCGACAAACAGGCCAAACCAGAGACAGTTCAAAAGGTTGGAGAAATTGTGAGGAAGCAGTTGGCATTACCAAATGAAACCGCAGTTACTGGTGAAACAAAATTCTCAGAACTTGGTGCTGATTCACTAGACACAGTAAGTGAAGGCTATAACATTGTTTCTCTTTCTCATTTTCACTTGTGTAAGACAACTGGAAGTTTTACAACCTCGGAGTGAACATGCACTTTAGAAAAATGACACATTAGTTATCCTTTTCTATATCTTTGTATGTTCTGCTATTTTCCGCTGAATGGTATGCAAAATTTTGTACTTACAGGTTGAGATAGTGATGAGGCTTGAGGAGGAATTCGGGGTCAGCGTTGAAGAGGAGAATGCACAAAGCATTACAACTATTCAAGGAGCAGCCGATCTCATTGAGAAGCTTCAAGAGTAGTAATACTAGAACATAACTAAAGAGTTACCAATACAATGTGTCCAGTGTAAGATTGAGCATCTAAAATTTGTTTTTCTGGTCTCAATCCTTGTGTTGTTCTTTAAGTTTTAAACTCGTCTTTCATCCAACGTTTTGAGGAGTATACAAGAATTGGTCTGGTTGCATGAGCCTACATTCTTACACCCTTTGCCTTTATTGATCGACTAACATTTATTCCAGCATTCATACGACGAGCAAGCGCTTCAATGAATTTTTAACCAAATGAACGTGAATAGCCTTTTGTAACAGAAAACTAGTTAAGCACTTCAAAGGAAGTTCTAATTCCTCGGAATTACAATTAGGAAATACAACTTCTAACCAAATGACTATGTATAGAAGTTGCAGAAAAAATTATATAAATACTTATCTTAAAGATCCTCTACCTGATCTATGAACAGCAATCCTATTAAAATTCTTACCTTTCTGTGCAAACTTTGTTGTATGAGTCACCCTAACACTATTATGCATATTGCTAATAGAATGATTTCTATTTCTATGCTTGCTAGGATGTCCTTTACTAAGATGACTAATCTCTACTTGAACCCTGTGACTCCTTGGCCTGAGAGACTTCTTCAAATGGCTTCTCCTATGTTCCCTCCATCGATGAGATGGTGATCTTCTACTTGCAATGTTTTCGCTACTAGTACTATGGCAAGAACTTTCTTCTTTCTCCTCATCATCATTTTCATTGTCATCGCTAGCAAATCCAAAATCCTCGATATCTCTGACGTGTTCAGTATGACGCCGCCTCCTCCGCCTTCTTCTTGGCCTTGAGAGCTTTTGGCATAAGAAATGGAATATATGATTCCAAAAATAAAAGCACATTGCAAAACATGCCCATAATGTGTTGCATAGGGTGTGACATATGCAGTGGAAGATGCCCAACTTGTATGAAAGATAGAAGAAAAATAATACTACAAAAGAAAGTAAAGAAATAAACTTGTGTCAAAGAAAGCACAAAGAGGATAAACAGAGCAATGATCACTAAAGATTATACACCTTTCCTTAGATAATATACAATCATATCAAAGAACAACTCACCAATGTAGAGTACTAAGATAATGAGGCCCAACTTCAATAGATTTGCAACACAAAAATGTTCAATGTAGCAAATTATGTCCCATGTTGAACTACATACAGAGCTGGAAAAGGCCATGGTTTTCGAGTCAGAAATGGGTCAAGTTAATTAATTCAAGAAACAGTAAATTTAAGAAGTGAAAGTGAATAATTTCTCCCAATTACAATGTATCTTACTCACACAGAAATGAAATTAATCAAGCATATATGATGATGATGATGATGATGATGATGATGATGATGATGATGATTACCTGCAAGATTTTCCAGAGAGGAAATCAAGAGGGCCATTGAAGAGGTTGCCTATGGCCTTAGCAAACCCCGAAGCAAAGGACTCAATTGCGTTGCCCATTCATATTCAATCCAGGGCTCATAACAAGGAAAAATCAACCCACAACTTCAGTTCCGAATTTGGAAAACATACTTTTGCTTGACAGTTTGAAATTGAGCAACGGTTATAAATCATGTCAGTAACTACCTACTAACAATTACAGTACTATAGTACTTTCCTGTTTTCTTCTTTTATACTCTAGTATTTTTATTTTTTTTTTGCTTTGTTTCGTTTGTTTGTTTGTTTTTTTTTTTTTTT
>BSSO01001725.1:0-22133 GCA_030267885.1 Mesembryanthemum crystallinum | reverse complement strand
ATTTCACTTTTCCTATTTTTTTGATATTGAAATGCATTTCCTTATTATGTTTCTTTATCTAAAATCATTTTAATCCTCCAAAAAACCCTTTTACTCCCAATTTTGTTGAGGAGGAGATGGAGAAAAAAGGGAGTTAATGAGTTTTTTGGGGGGATTATAGTGATTTAAGGTAAATAAATCTAATAAGAAACATAAAGAAAATGTATTTCAGTACCAAAAAACATGATAAATGATTTTTAAAATTATTTTTGGGCTTATATGCGCTTTTGGTTTATTAAAAACTCATTTGGCACTGAAGTTTTTAGAATACCCATGTGGCGAATGGTGGTCATAAAAAATACCCATCTGGTAATTCGGCGTATAAAAATCTTAAAAATAAAGAAATAAAGTGTGAATTGAAATTCGATTGAGCTCTATTTTACATATTTAAATGGAGTTTAGCGCGAATTAAACTTGAGCTCGAACTTGCACTCTAAAATCTCAAACTCGAATTAAATTTGAGCTTGAACTCGCACTCTAGAATCTCAAGTTCTCACTTGATCGAAGTTTAGTCGACCTTGTTTGACTTGCTCGTTTTGTGATCAACCTTAGGGTGTATATTAATTTCAACTTACCTAATTTGCATAAAATTCATTCATTTTAGTTCTACAACTTATTTCTTTTATACATAATATTCACTTAGTGTCTATTTAGTTCAAATTTTTTCGGTTAAAATAATCACACAATATTTGGCAGTTTTTTTAATCACACAATAATTGGCGGTTGCCACTTGCCAATTTAGGGCATTAGCACCACTGTAAAATAATCATTACCCGTCACCACTCCGCCAAACCCAGAATTTGAGTAAATGAAACGGACACACACCCACAAGAAGGTTGCAGAAAAACCAGAGACACAGAGCATACCCACAAAGAACATAAGAATTTATATTGACATACAAGGCAGCATAATCCATAAAATTTAGTATCAACGTACGAATCCTGAAGTGTAACACATTGAATTTGAACACTTCAGATAGTTTATAACTAAATCGCTATGTAAATATGTACATTCAAATTTTAAAGCTCATAAGTTTATCTCGAAATGACAGCGGCAGCATGACCTACGATCAACTATAGTAGTCCTCCGGGCCACTATCATCATCCCCTCCATCGTCAGACGAATTATTATTGTGCCTGCTGAATGACAGAATCAGCTCCAGCAAGTCCTGCCTAGAGTGAGAATTTTCCCCATCATGCCCTAGGCTTGATCGATAACTCTCCAGCGAAAGTAATTGCAAGAGCAGTTCTTGAGGTGAAGTCACTTGATACATCCAACCCCTTTGCCTCGGCCTCAACTGGACATGGATGAAACATTATCATCATTAGTATCATTATCACCATCATAAATACTATCATCGTTGTCAGTTCCGCTACCATCCGTGTCACCCTCATCATCAGTGTCTTCACCTTCTTCGTAATAAAAATAATCACCCTCATCATCATACACTTCATCATCATCCTCAAAATCATCGTCATCATCAGAAGAAGAATCATCGTCATCGTCATCAAACCCAAACATAAAAGATCTCTCAATTTTCAGACCCTTTCCAATGAAAGTAACACATAGAAATTAGAACTCATCTGCTGCCAATCCATCTATGGCACTAACACTAATGGGTCGTAAACTTAAAAGGTAATTTGGATACGGGAGCCAGCAAGAAAAGCAGCAAGTGTGCAAGATAATTTATTTATTTATTTTGGTAGTAAATGGGGTGTCCATATCCACAACGACTCAACTACAATGGGACTTGGATTAACTTAAATCAAATTTCTTGAAGCAAATATAAAAGGACACATAACTGCAAATGCTCCCTCAGAGAAATTAGAAAGTGTCCCATTGTACCTCCAGAACAACAGCCCCCTCAAAGAGAGACTCTATTAGTAAAAACCAACAACAATAATCTTGCCCTTTAAAATTAAACCAAACAGTATATTCATCTCAAATCATTTATCAATTTGCACAAATTTATATACAGAAACTTGATTCAAATGGAATGGTTGTATAAAAATTTCATTAGAAGGTGAAATATATCAGTAAGAGTAGCAGCTAAGAAACATAAACAAAATGAATAAACGATCTTAAAGCATGATAGCATCCATGACCTTGTCATCTGATCTATAGCCATAATTTGTGAATGCTACAAGAGGCAGCACTAACTACCTGGTCTTGGCCACTAATACTCGTAAGCCCTTCATGACAACTTAAAAACAGAATTTATGCACAAGGATGGTGTAATAGCATATTCAAATATTTCAAGATAAGTAGATACCTCATCTATCTTGGTGGGCAAAGTAGCTTTCTCCATGGCCATTGGAGTCCATATCTTGATGTTGCTCTCAATTCCACTACTAGCAAGAACTGTGGTATGTGGATGAGACTCAATGCAGTTCACCACAGACTTATCAGCTTCCATGACACGAATGAGCTCTCCATCCTTCTTCTTCCAAATAAATATACGGCCACAATCTGATCCACTCGTCACGTATTCGCACTTTGGCCCAAAGAAATTCACACCCTTTATGGTTTTCTGGTTTCGATGCCCCTTGAACGCTTGGGGACCAGGCTTTTTGTCAGCTTCCATGACAGATCTAGATGTTTCTGAGGAATCATCACATCTTGGTTGATCATCGTCACTGCATGTCGAAGCAGGAGATAATGGAGAAGGATTTGGCCCCCATCCCATATCCTTTGAGAAAAGATAAATATGATCATATATATAAGATACAAGAAGTTCACTTTGGTCGGAGAATGCTAATCCTGTTATTCCCACTTGCTCATCACCCACCAAATGTTCAGGGCAATAGTAGTTTATGGGCTTATCAAAATCAGTAGAGCCATCCCACGTATACCTCCGAATATCATAAACTCGAGCATACTCATCAGACCCTCCAACAGCAAACAGGTTTGGGTTCCTCGGATCAATTGCAATAGCATTCAAATGTACAATTGGCATGTAACTCCTCCGTTCATGGGTTGCATGGCATGTAAAAAGTTCCGTAGAAGCTTTAGTCCTCAGATCAAACTGTATCAACATAGAAAGTATCAGCCTTCTCAATATTGACTTCATCTTTAAACGGAAGATTCAGCAAATTCATTACATTTATCACAAATAGTGTTTATCACACAAAAAGGTAGTCTATATAGAATCCACCATGGTAAAATCCCTAAAGTTGGAGGACTAATTGACTAATTCTAGACCTATGTTACACCAACTCTTTTAACAGAAAAACCGTGTTAGATCCTTGGACAAGAGAATATGATATGGCAACTGAAAACTTCGTATTAAACCAAAAACAGAGAAAATTCCCTAATGTAAACTCCTCTGACCCACATCCATATCTGAGCTTTGTACCCAAGTCTGAGGGGCATAGTTCTCGACTTGTAAATCAAGAGAGTATTCATTGGGAATTTGAGTTAGCGGACACAATGATACAAGAAGAGAATGAGAGCAACACTTCCAGTAGTTATGCATGTATAGCTAATCGCATTATACCCTTAATCTTCTTCTTCTCACTTGAACTACACTTCCTTACCCTACCTTGGTCCGCTTGACCAAAAAAATATCATCTAACAGAAAACATATTGTATGCAAAAACTTTTAGAGAAGGACAACACAAGTCCAAAAGAGTAAATGCACAATTACAAGAGATGACAAAATATTCTCGGACCAAAATCAAAGGTCAGGTCCTCAAACCAAAATTTTTGCACAGTTCAGGTCCTTCTTTTGGTATTAACTCCCCAAAGCGACGCCAAATACACCGTCCTACCCCGCACAAAATCAAGGGGCTTTCCAACCAGAGGCACCAGAGAATAGCAAAGAAGGCACATTGTCACAACACCTTGTGCTCCTTACCCCCTCCAAACCTAGTATAACTAGTCTACAAATGTTGAATAATAGAAAGAGGCACACAAAATAATCGCCCCTTACTCCAAGAAGTCTCACCCAAATAGCTCGTGCAAAATCACAAAACAAACACAAGCGCACATACGACTTACTATCTCTATGGCAAAGCACACAAACATCCGGGGAGATGGCCCAACCAGGTCTTCTCCGCTGCTATATGTTGTGAGTATTCACCTTACCTAGTACCATGGTCCAAACAAAAGCACGCACCCTTGGCCCTCTGAAATATTCTCAAGGCAGAGAGTGAGCAACCACATAACATGACCAATACTCTATAAGGATGCGGCAGAGGCCTTTACATTCCATGCAGCTAAAAGAATCAAAACAAAGAACTTTTCTTCGTTTTTTTATCGTCTTTGTGGGGGTGGAGGGATATAAAAAGCAAACAACAATACTAACAGCCTTTGGAATGATTGTTAGCTGCTAAAACATATACATGGCATCTATACTGAACTTTAGGATAAAATAAAAGTATCAGCAACTGCTTGGTGCGACAGTACTCCTGCTCCATAACAAGAACCCATCACATTCATACCCCACCTATCTCTCTCCTCCCCCATCGGCTAATCTACTACTACACTAAGTTACTCGGACTCGACTATAAGTGTCCACTAAGCCCAAGTGTTAGATTCGGCCGTTTTGAGAAAATTTTACATCTTTACGGCCTAAACTAAAATGTCAAATTTCCATACCGATATTGGAGCCTCAAGTATCCAACATGGGTGCTTGAGGCGATAAATAATCTGAGTAACATAACTGCTACACTAGAGAGAGGAGCAGATGTGATCTACAGAATAACAACCAGCCCATCAAAACTTCCAAGCATATATCCACTGCTGCCTGTAAACCATGGGCGAGTTTTGCCAACTACAGTCGAAGCTAACGATTCTCCCACCAAACCACACCCCTATTTCCGTCTCCTCCTAAAAGCCCAACCACATTTTGGCACCTTGGCACCTGCTAAACCCTCCCCCTAGCCACGCTATCAACAAGGTAGCCGATCACCTCCACCACATTATATCCATTCCCGAAACTATACAGAATCATCCCCTTTCTCTCTCATCTGTCCTCTTCTTTCCCTCTACCCTCTCTGATGAAGTGCAACTAAACAGCCTTGCCACTTGCCACATTTTTTATATGAAAGAGGATTATCCCTCCTTCATTCCTTTGGTCAGCCTTAAGGGTGGCCTAGGGGATAAGGTTCTTTTCTGAGAGGATGCTTGGCGGGGCGAGGTCCCTTTCTCTACTCTGTTCCCCCGCCTCTATAGCCTATCCTCTCTCCACCATGCGCCTGTTTTCCACTTTTACTTGACCGGTCTTCTATCTCGTGGAATTGGGGTTTCAACAATTTAATTTAAGTTATTTTTTGATTTTAGCACACTTTTGGATGTAGATTGTGCTTACGGCATACTTAACGAATTTAGGTCAAGGCACTAAAGTGAAATAAATTGTTAATTGTCAGGTCACCAAAATGGAATTAATCAAATATCAGGCCACTAGTTTATTATTACACCAAATGTCAGGGTACCAAAATAGAATTTTCCCTAAAGGTTATAATATAATTAGAATTTCATTAAAAAACTGTCAAAACTCAAAAAATAACAATACTCAGGTTGAATCGGGTCGGATTTGGATGTAGCAAAGTATGAGTCGGATCTGATTCGGATGCTCTCTAATCGAAGTCGGATTCGGATTTGGAGTCGGATCGGAGGTCCGATTACTAAACGGGTCGGATTCGGATCCTACAGGATTCGACCCGAATCACGACCCGTTGTCATTCCTAGTAAGAATCTTATCTCACTAAGATGGCTTGATCAATTGGGTTATGAGACCCAAATTAGAGGAGGCTACTTGGAGATACTCAAGCTGAATAGAGTAATCTTGAAAGGCACAAGCAACAACAGCAACCTCCTTTTGATGCTTGAGAAAGTGGTTCAAATTCAAGGGGAGGCGTCTCAAGGTCGCTTCAACGACAATGATCAAGCAAGGTACATGTTTGGGCTTGAGGGGAGGTTTGTTAGGTCAAGCTCAAACATGCAATTGGGCCCGAGGGCATCAGGTTTATTAGCAGAGGGGTTCGTTCTGAGTGGAATGCTAGAAGACGAGCCAAAGTAAGCCTTGAAGCAAAAGGGAGTCGGAATCGACCAAGTTCTTCGCGTAGAAGATGTGCCCGTGGCGGGCGCCCCTGTGGCTTGTCTGGCACACGGACAGAACGGCAGTTTCAGGATCCACCCGGGCAGGTAGTTATCTTACCCATCCGAGTGGTTCTGGTTCGGGCAATTTCACCGTTTTGCGGCAGTTCAACGAGATATTATTTCCTATATTTTTTGCTATAATTTAAGAGTCCTACAATGATTATAATTCCTACTCCATCCGTTCTTTAAAAATCTTGACACCCAACAAATGCACGGAAATCAAGAATATTTCATATGGTGTAAAAGTTTCAAGATTGCCCTTAAAGGAATGTACTATTGAAAATCATAATAGGGAAGAGAGAGAATAAGTGGGTGGGGTGAGGGATTAAAATAATGAGTGAGAGGAAGAGAGAGGGTGGGTGAGGGATAAAAATAATGAGTGAGTGGGGTGGGTGAGGGATAAAAATAATGAGTGAGTGGGGTGGGTAGTGGGATTTATTGTTTGTAATTAATAAGATTGGGGGAGGGTAGTTAAGTAATTTTAGACAAATTTGTTTACTACTTTTACCCATGTAAAGATTTAAGAGGAACGCCCAAAATGGATGGCGTCAAGATTTTTAAAGAAAGGAGGGAGTATATCACTAAATGTAATTAGGAAAATATCTTGTAAGCTTATAGGAAGTTTTCTAGTAGTGCTTTGATTAGGATTCTAAGATAATTAGCTTGGGGAAGGGTTCTCGTAGTTCAAGACCGATTAGGACTTTAGCTGGGGCTATGTCTATAGAAAGACTTGTATGGCCTATGAATTAGGTACTACTTCTTCTAGAGCACTAAATCAGTTAGCACAAACAATTATGTAGAGATTATAGTGGATTTGTGGGTTTGTCTCAGTTGGGTTTTTCCACATTCAAATTCTCATGTGTCTTTGCATACTTTAATTTCTTTTTCGGCACCAAATTTTCCTAACAAATTGTAGTGGGATTTTCTCCTGGGTTCATTTTCAGGCAAGGGACTTACATTTTATCTCACCAAAGATGAATATGCCTGGTCATGTGTGCGGTTGTGTTGTGGAGAAGGGGTAAATGGATGGGAGGGAATTAAAAACTAAGATTCCGGTATTGTACTTGTTTACAAGCTGCAAAAGGGCAAAGATGAGCTAAAAGTTTTGCACAACAATACCGCCTCTTCATCCCTCCCTACTTGTTTTGTTTTATTTATTTTCGTTTAAATCAAATCAGGACTGCAAAATTAGTAAATCAACGTAGGTAGGTAGAGAGAGAGAGAGAGGTGAAATTCAAGAGATAGTGTGAATTACATGCTGCACTAATCCATCTTCCCCGCAACTGTAGAAAATATGTGGGCTTCCAGGTTCAACTGCCAGCTTATGAGCTCGACTCTGATGCCTGCCCAGCAATGAGGTCTCCACACGGCCACCTTCAAGAATTTGTGCATGTCTTACCTGTTATTAGACCAAATTTTGAGTTGCTAAGAAGCAAACTTAAGGTCAGCTACTGCTCAATGTTTAATGTATCAGAAACATGAAGCATATATAAAGAAATTTGCCAAGCAATATTGAGTGAGATATATTCAAAAACTATGAAAGATGGTTCTTAACTTCCACTCAAAATATCCGTCTTTGAATATATGTCCCAATGCACACTAACTTGATAACACACAACTAAATAAATACCTGGCCATCAGCAGCAGAAGTGACAATGCTTTGGTCATCACTGTATGGCATGAATTTAGCCTGAAACACATTGTTACCATGACCGGAATGGAATGAGAGTTTGACATGGCCAATTTCCCAATCCCACAATATAACTTTCTTGTCATCAGAGCCAGACACAAGAATATCACCAGACGAATTAAAGCTCACTGTATTTACACAACCTTTGTGCTGTTCCAGCTTCCTTAAAAGCTGAAACCTAAGAACAAGATCCTGCAATAGAAGCAAAAAAATAAAAAAAATAATAACAAATGATTGAAGCTAATGTAATATGGCAAGTAATATCCAGAAGAACATACAGTATATAATTTCACACATGTAATACTAATATGAGTAGAATAACACCCTCCCAATGATTACAAAGTCCCTCCATTTCAAAGTGATAGGTATTTTAATTTATGCAGACTTAAATACAATAATATTCCATCTGGATAATTGATAAATATTGGGTGTCAAACAAAATCATTGTCATTGGTATCAGGGAAGCCAAACGAGTCATGAATTGCAACAAAAATCACAGTACCCAGTGTAAGTTAGTAGTCTAGTAGTAGTAGCAGGCTAGCAGCAGTCCCCTAATAAAGAAAAGAAAAGAAAATGAGCAGCATCTGATTAAGTAAAATACTACTCCCCATTGTTCTCTAATAAAAACAAGTATCCACATCCCAATTTTATGAAAATTGAAACGGGGAAGATGAATAGATGATGGATTAGGGTTAGGGTTAAAGGAAAAGAGGAGAAGACAGACCTGAGAGGCAGCGAGACGGTGAGCGAAGTTTCTAGATGAGAGTTGGCCGACCTCCCTTTGCCAGACATCCAAAATCGCATTCTCATTTCTTCCTCTCTTACTACGTAAACCCATCATCATCCTCCCTAAATTCAAATCCAATCAATCAAACAATCCAATTCAATAACTCTTCCCTTTCCACCAATCCTAATTCCTAAATACTACATCGCCATCAACATCACCTGGGAAGTAAAAGACGGTTCTAATCGGGAAGGATGAGTATCGCTCTCGATTCATGACATTTCATTAGCGATGATGGTCCAGTAATTGCTGCGTTCACCACTCTTATCTCTCACCTAAATGGGCGTTTGGTAAGTGGGAATGGGAATACGAGCGAATGCAGGAATTTGGTGGTGGGAAATTTGATGGGAGTTCAAGTTAATAAGTTTAAAACAGAGCCTGACACGTCAGCATGCCATATCAGCGCTTAGTATTGCCACATATATTTGAACTCTAGACCTTTAGGTTTTGATACTAACTCTCTACCACCTACTCCAACATTTATATGTATTATTTTTATCTGAACTATTTATGATATGACATTTGATATCTTCATTTAACTCATTTTGATTCCATTTTTACCAGTGTTATATCAAAGAATGTTTAAAGTAAAATAAAGGAAGATTTATCAAATTCTCTTGGTAAGCAATTGTAGTTTTAATATAAAAATAGCTAATGCAGTTTTTTTTTCCTAAAAGGCCATCTAAATTTATAAGTTAACGCATGCATTAAATGATGCAAAATTTCACATTAACACGAATAAACACGTAAAATTTCAAGAAAAAAAAATTATACAAATAAACTCATATAAAAAAAGAAAGAAAAAGAAAATTGTGATAATGATATTATAACAATCAACTTATTATAATTTTAATCCGTGCATCACACGGGATACAAACTTGTTGGTTAATAAAAATGACATTATAATAATTTAAAGCTAATATGTGAATTCCCACTCCAACTACCAGGAATTGGTGGGAATTGGGTCCTTTTATTCCCATCCCAATCCTTCTTTTATTCCCAATCCACAAACCAAACATAGGAATTAAGATTTTGGGATATAAAAGCCCATTCCCACCTCTGTATTCCCTTCTACCAAACGCCCCATAAGTATTTATTATTATTATTATTTTTTTTTACCAAACATGTGGCTAATACGTTACATTCTCTCACTCTTTTGCTTAAAAATTAATCTTCATCACTACTATATACGATTCCAAACAGACGCCTCGGGTATTCCACGAATAAATTCGTGTAGGTGCTCCCCATGAGGCTCGAACCCGTGACCTGGTGTATAAGCTAAAGCTTGCTTACCAGTGGGCCAACACCTCTTAGATGAACTTAAACAATCTTAAATGTAGACATTCACATAATTCGCCCCATTTAAAACGAAGAAAACCTTCATTTTCAGAAATTGTGAGAGAAAATGAAACAAACTAACAAAATCATACCAGTATAACCTGATTTATGGCAAAATTCCTTCTCAAAGAGGGTGAAATTGCAAGACATGGATGTTGGAGGAGAAATAGCAGAGACAACTGAGAGAGATGTCAGTAATGGATGAGAAGAAATAAAGGGGGAAAATTTGTGAAGGGAAGGGTTAAGGGGGTAATGACTTGCAATCACTTAAGTCAGGGGCGAAATAGCCAACTCACAAAAGAGTTAACACCATTTGGGGTATTCTGTCAAGTGGTAGTTTTTTATAAGGTTGGGCCAAAATTAAGGTAGTTTTTGGGGGAAAAAAAACAGAAATTAGGCAGTTTCCCACAAACTAAGCCAAATTATAGGTAGTTCCAGATATAAAAAAGCTTTACAAATTAGTAAACAATGTGGAGTGGATCTATAAAATAAATAAATAATTAATTAAAATTGTAAGAGAGTTACTTTACCAAAATGTAATATTTTTGATAAAATAATAAAGACGCAAAAATCTCCTTAAAATCAAGGGACGTGTGTCTGAGATGGCTTTAAATTGGATTCCAAACGTCTGATAGAGAGAGATTTGTAATACTAGTCACAATTCTGGTCTTCTCTTGTTGGCGTGACGAGTCTGCGATCATTTGCAACAAAAATGGAAGCCCTAACCAGCTCATTCTCTGCAACTGCAACTGCAACTGCAACTGCAACTACGACGACTATCAGCATCAAGTCGTCATCTTCTTCTTCCACTTCCTCACCTTCTCTCTCTTTCTTCTCTCCTAAGAAGCCTTCCCGCCCTCTTCTCTTCCGCTTTCCTCTCGCTTCCAAAGGTGGAGTATTTCTTTCTAATCATTCATTTTCTTATTTTTACAAACATACAACAATTTCATTTCAGCTTCGATAATATATATATATATGATCACGATTTCGTCATGGTTTGATGATCTTTTTGTTTCCCTTTAATTTTTCAGGTAGAGATGACGACTCTGATCTTCGATCCGATTTCAACGAGATGAGCATGGTTCCTCTCCCTCATAATCACCGCCTCTCTCTCTCACCTTTATCTAAGGTTTCATCTTCTTCTTTCTGTATTCACTATTCAGTATCCTTTTCTTTCTTTATTGGAATTCAAGCTAACTGCTTTTTTTCATTTCACATAATTGGTTTATTAACTGTTTTATGAAGTTCAATTTCATTTGTTTAAGAAATCAAGATGAGATTTTTCAATACTCAGGGGTGGGTGGGGCTGGAAGGGGGTGTGTAAGGGGAAAGTAAACTACTCCAATTGACAACCAAGATAATTAGTTTGCAGTGGTCCGGTATGGTTAGCTAAAGCTTTTTTCAGTATACTCATTAAACTCTCAAGTGTAAGATGAAGTTGAACCCTCCCTTTACCCGTCATCCAAATGGAAAGTGGGAGTTGGAATTTTAACTCAGATTTTGCAGCTGTGGCTTATGAGCAAGCCTCCAATTTGTGAACTGAGCATCGCCTTTCACTCTGCCTTTTCTGATACTTCTGTTCTTAGTTATCAGATTATCTGGCAAAAGAATGGATCTCAGTGGAAC
This sequence comes from Mesembryanthemum crystallinum, assembly GCA_030267885.1. Classification (NCBI taxonomy): domain Eukaryota; kingdom Viridiplantae; phylum Streptophyta; class Magnoliopsida; order Caryophyllales; family Aizoaceae; genus Mesembryanthemum; species Mesembryanthemum crystallinum. Next base: position 10,554 of record BSSO01001725.1, on the reverse strand, counting down.
TTGAAATTGGTCTATTACAAGTGTATAAACAGCCGTACAAATGCCCATTTATTGTACGGTGCTTAGACTCCTCCCTTGACTGATCCAAGATGATTAGATTTGTCAAGATGCCTACCTAATAGCTCTACCTGACCTCAAAAGCATATGCACCTAATTCACTTACTAGATTATTTTGACTATGTTTTATGAACGTGTGGAATTAGGATTTAACTGTGAGTTACATAAGGATTTGATCATTTTGACTATGGCAGTTTTGATAAAATGTCTTATAGGATGATAAATACACAAAATAAAATCACATACGCATCTTCTTATTCTACTGTATTGATTGAGAGAAGATTGTTGGTATGATGCCCATCTAAAAAGGTGCTACCATGCAAAAGCATGGATTCCCCAAGATGGGAGTATGTACAGCTAAGAAGCCTCAAATGTTTATAATTTCTTGAACCTGCTTCATCATAGTTGATTAAAGATGATCCACTAAAATTTCTTTGACATAATGCGATCCATTGAGTTCAATGCAAGAATCATCTTATAGCAGGCTACTTCCTCATCTTTTCAAGTGATTATTCTTTCACCTCTTTCCTAGTTGCCTTTGTTCTTCTTTCCCACCCTTGCTGAGGTTCTTTGTTTTCTGTAATGTTTAATGAGGATTCTAAAGATTATTACTTAAAGAAATGGGGTCTTTCATTCCACAGCTTATATGATACTCCCTTTGTTCCACAGTATAATGTTCACACTTTCCGTTTTAGTCCGTTCCATAATAATGTTTACACTTTACACTCCAATTTTAGTAAATACTTCACAATGATTCTACTCATAAACCCTTACCATCTCTCTCCTCAATCCCCTACCCTAACCCACTCTCCTTCACCCCACCCCACAGCCACCACCACCACCACCACCCTCAGGCTGCCCCTGTTCGGACCATTGCCAGAGTCGTCGGCGCCACCCCTTTCCTCCTCTTCCCTCCTCCCACACCCAATGGAATGATAACAATTTCAAACTAAAATCTCAAGATTCTTCACTAATTTCTACATAATCGAGGACATTTTTGAAGTTATTAACTGTCAAAAACCATTCTTTACTCCACAAATCTCTTTCATTGAGGAAGAAAATAACCCAAAACAAGCACCATTGTTGTTCTTTTTTGCACCTTATTATTCCACAATAATATGCAGACCCGTATGCCCTAAATCCTTTGATCATATGGTTCAACAAAATAGCATCATACCCACCGCTGGTACCACTTCCCTCGCTCGGAAATCGCAGGAAGGTACAACACCCCCCCCCCCCCCAAACACGCTTAGCTACACCTGGGAGTAGCTAATTAGCTACACCTTAAAACTGCAACTTCATTTTTTATCACCTGTAACTTCAATTTAAAACCCTTGTACCAACTTCATTGATCTATAATTATAACTTCATTACAACTGTTTTATAATGAAATTGCAAGTGATAAATAATGAAGTTACAATTATTTGGGATCCATTGGCTATAGCTACTCCTAGGTGTAGCTAACAATAATTGCCCCAAACACACCCATCCCACTCTCTCTTCTCCTACACCCACCCCTAAACACCCTCACTGCCACCTTCAGCGCCCCCAAGAATTATCATCCCCATCCTCGAACTCCACCGCTCAAATCGAGATCTAATTCAAATTCCCACCGCCAACCTCATTACCACCATCTGCCACCTCCTTTGCCGGAGCCTTGAGGGCCCACATGGCCAGTGACCCAACGACACCCCTCTTACCCCTCCCCATCTCACTCTCTCTTCTTGTACTCCAGCGCCCAAATCGAGATCCAATTTGAACTCTTGCCACCAACCTCATCACCACCGTCTGCCACCTCCTCTGCCAAAGCTTCTCGAGTGCCCACGTGGGCCGGTGACCCAATGGCACCCCCTTTCTCCACCTTATCCCACTCTCTCTCCTCCCCACCCCACCCCTACCCATTTGGGGATCCACCACCCATTTCCCCTTCCCTATCCCAATTCTCTCTCTTCATGTCATTTTAACAACTTGCATAAAGCAAGGACAATATGAGTAGTTCAAAAAATTTGGACACTATTCTTAAATCATCCATGAACAATATATGTAAACATACATAAATGTGGAACAGAGGGTGCATATCTAGCAAAACAAGATTCATGGAGGCTACTCTTCCTTCTCATTGTCACTTTTCATAAAACATAAATTAGATCCAAATAAAGATTTCCAAGCTTGAAACATGGATCAAGGTCAAAATCAATCATCAATTTTCGATAAGAAATATGCACTAATTCAAGTGTTTTAGCTAGAAAGGATTCAGTGACCTAGACTAGATCTTTTCTGTAGCATCAGAAGCCAATCCTGATGCTGGTTTTCGGAAGTAGCTATTTTCACATTAAAGCAGTCTTTTCAATGAAATGAATCAAAGCGTGACCATTTACATTCTCGTTTTTATATCATGACCCCAAAACTTCTTAGCCTTCCTGCTTTCCCCTATATTTCACATTTGTTCTACATCAAATTTCTTTGGGTTTTTCTGTAAGGTACCCATTTGGTTTTGAAAAACATACCATATGTAATTTAAAATTATATATGACACCCTTATGTTTTTCTTATGATCTTAATAATACCTTCAAGTGTAACTTGCAATATATTTATAGATTTAAAACCTCGTTAAGCTCTGACATGGCACATATGAAAGTGAATTTGTAATGTTTAAGACATGTTGAAGGACAGTCATACTTATGCTAAAAACCAAAAGACACTCTGATTCTTAAAAACAATACCCCAATTCCTTTTATCCATACCACTTTAAAGTTGTCATTTAATATGTCTCAAACATCATAAATGCACTTTCACATATGCCAAATCAATCATTCCTGTGCAACTTCATGTAAATGTGATAAGGTGCACCTAAGGGTGCTGTTAAGATTATAAATCGAACATAGGGGTACTGTATATATCATAACGAAAACCCATTGGTACTATGTTAAACTTAAGATTGAGATTGATATTTTGTAGAATTTTTCGAACTTACGAGGGTACCATATAGAAAAACCCTTTCTTTTAAGTTATTTGTCAAAGAAGCTCGATGTAGTAAAGTATTGAATTTTTTGTCTCAAATTAAGTGTTGCTGAAACACAGATAAATGGAGCTGGTTGTCTTACTATGTTGTGCTGAGTTTACACTTGGTTTTCACATATTTCTTACATTTATCCTCAGGATGCAGCAATGGGCTTGGTGCTAAGTGCAGCTACTGGTAAAGGGTGGACAACAGGTTCTGGTATGGAAGGACCTCCTGAATCTGCTGGGGATGCAGAATCAAGTGCAGCTAAGATCTCCACTTTCCCTTGGTCTCTTTTCACCAAATCACCTCGACGAAGAATGCTTATTGCATTCACCTGTAACATTTGTAGCCAGCGAACAACTCGTGCCATTAATCCTCATGCATATACTGATGGTACAGTCTTTGTTCAGGTAACAGCTGACTTTTCCTGTCATAGTTCTGTCAATTTACATATTTGTTTACTGCTCTGTGCTTTTCCAGGATCCTTTCATTGAAAATTGGAAAGGACCTATTAAAATGAGTGGTTCACCACTAGTCATGTTCAAGACATATCATGTTGGTTGTTGTATTTCTCCTCTTTTTTTCTTCCTTTGTGTTTTTAAAAATGAAACCTGCTTAAGTATTTGTTTTGAAACAAAAGAAGGCATAGATTCTGGTGTCTTTAAGTATTTTTAATGGATGCATCATCTTTTCAACAAAAGAAGGAATTGGTGTCTTTCTTTGCTGTGCATCAAGTGTTGTGCTAACCCATATCATTTTGTAAATGTTTTTTAGTGCTGCGGTTGCAATGCATATCACAAGCTTGTCGACAATCTGAATTTGTTTGATGGGATGAAATGTTACATAAATTCAAGCTTCAAATATGGAGGTAGTGAAGCGGATGTCAATTTTGAATATCGGGATATTGACGATAGTGGTGATGGCTTCTTCAGCATCTAAAAAGGTGGTAGTCTACTTTTATACAGTATGTATATTCTGCATCTATGTATGTAAATCTCTAGTTGTGATGTAGGTGAAATGTACTTGCACTTATAAATCATAATTCATTGTTGGATAAGCCTAATGGTGATTCACTCTTGTCTTAAACTGGAGAATTGTAGAGTTGTTAGTTGGTTGTTGTGAAGTTCTGTCATTGCTTTGGTCATTGTGCTGTTTTGTGGGTTCTTAGGGAGTATCTGCATGCTATCAGCTTGACATGGTCTTTCATGTACTGGGAAGTCTAATGTATTCGCATTGCTAACTGGTAGTTGCTTATTTGTACAAGCAGTCGATGTACCTTCTACCCATGTTAGATTTGGGAATTCAGACGTAAAGGACTTCAAATCATGTCAAAAAAGTAATCTTCAACATTTCTGATAGCAAACAAATCTAATTGCTGGAGATGTACCCAGCCTGACACTGGTAGCCATGTCCAAAGAGAACTATGGACTTCTGTCAGAACGAGCCTTCATAAAGATTGTGAAATGGCCCTTCAATTTCATGATGGTTACTAGGAGTATTTAACATCAGTTGAGGCACTTCTGGTATAAATGATAATTAGTTGGAATTTGGTTAATGCTCCTCCTGCTGGCACTTCTATCTTTAGCTTTGTTTGACATGTCAATGGGAGGGTAATAGGAAGTGTTAGCGCATATATATAGTTAATTAGAAATCTACTCTTCTGTGAATTGTACAATCTTTTGGTCAGGTGACTGTTTGCACATGATTGTACTTTGTTGCTTTTTTGCTCTTCTGCTATCAGAATTACTAGTCTTCCTGTGCTGCAGGATGGCCTTGAAACTTTATCCAGTACATTTGACCAATATTTTCATTATAGATAGACAAGAACAATACAAGGAACGCCCTGCTGTGAGTTCAAAGCCGCAACATATATAGGCTGCACAGCAAACTAGAAGGTCAAATATGTTACAGTAGTGTAAATTGCTTGATTTGTTCCTGTTTTTCTTTTCTCAAGTACTCTGTTTTACTCTTTCTTTCCCCTTCATTGTTGTGAGTATATTCTAGCAGTCAGTCATAGTATACATATGTTTGTTCAGTCATGGAGGTCATACTCCGTACAAGTAAAGACCAAAGACAAATGAAAGATTCGATGTTGTTCCTAGTTCAACCTTCAAGTACTTTGCGAACCTTCAAGTACTTTGCGGTCTAACCTACCATGCTATTGCTGCTCGCCTTGTGGGTTGGTAGTTGAGGAGCTGCTCTTATCATTAGACTTTGAATGAAAGCTATCACCTGCACCATTATAAGCATTTTCTGTTAACCTGTTTCCAGTTTTTCCTTGAGAGAAATTGAAGTTCTCTCCGTTAGGCCCTTTAGGGAAGACCAAATGTAAGAGTAGTGTATTTTCTTATACTTTCATGAGTAATTTAGTTGCCATAGATTGACTAAAAGCTGTTTGGGCACCAGGAGGGCTTACCGTGCAAAGTGCAATACACAACAGGCTGAAACCAGGAAAATAAAAGGGGGCTGTGTCGGATAGGAAAGTAGCTGGAGCGACAGAGAAAGATGTGAAGTAATTAGCTTTTTATTTGAAACTATTTAGGAAGCAAGGGATTTTGGGTTTGACTTACCAGTTAGGGGACTGAAAATCAGTGGAGAGATGATATTGGCCAAAGAACTTATCCCTGATATGCACCCTTGAACCTTACCCTGGTAGCAGTATATATATTATATGGAGAGAGGTTTGATTTGTGAAACACAATCTTCTCACTATAATCAGTGGTTTTCCTTTTCTCAAAAAGTACTGTTAGAGGTTTACCTGCTCGGCAGGCCCAACTTGTTTCGACGCGATGCTACGCATCTGCGCGAGTTTTGTAGGCATCATTACTCATCAGCATATATATCTTCATATATACTTGCAATATTCATAGAGATAACAGTTGAAGTAATGGTGGTGAGACACTCACGCATGGGGATGTGAAGATGATGAACACTGAAAACAACCCCGCCACCACATATATGATCTGCACATAGTTTTTGATGTTAAAAACAATCAGCTTAGTGCCAAAGAATCTTTTGAGTTTCATGTGCAAGAAAAAGGTCATAATGTGAAGGGGAATTTTGTTGGGGTCAGGCCTGATGATCTTAGCTACTTAACTGTTGGCAGAATTAAGATAGTGCAGAAAATTACCCATACTTCCCAGGCGATACTGTTGAGAAATATCTGCAAATTTTTGTTTGAGCACTGTGTAAGATGTAATATCTCAGGCGCGCGCGTGCACACACACTGAGTGAGAGAGAGAGAGAGAGAGAGAGAGGAGTTCAGAAAGAGTGAGAGGGAGTTCTTACATTTGTGCATGCCATGAAGAGTCCGATTTTTACCAAATTTTCCTCTCCCATTCTTGGCACCAGCATTGGCATGAGAAGTAGCTGCAGATTGAAATTTTTGTGTTTTTTGAGTGGGTGAAAGCAAGAAAACTACATCTTTCAAAGCCGTGGAAATTCAGTAAATCTTATACCTGTGAGACCATTCCAGCAATTCCGACTATCAGCATTAGGTCTGCATACTGGTTTTTACTGAAGTGAAAGCGTGCTTTCAAGAAGTACTGCATCAGGTCAAACATATATGTTGGGCTGGCACATTTTCAAGAAAATTGTGTCATTTAAGATTTTTCCTTTTTCTTGTCATGTTTGTGTCTGTCTTTTGTTCTCTTTTCGTGGCATGGTTTGTACGTGCTACTATTTGATTTATATATTGCTTACTATCGTGTCTTTTTTTTTTTTTTTAATTAATTATGTTATACTACATCTTAGAGGTGGTATATGGTATTTTGGTGACCAACTACAATAAACTTTTCTCCAAGCGAGTCTCCAGATGATGGAAAGTGGGAAACATGGTGGTCTATTAGCTAGTTTATGATAACTTTTTAAGTATTGATCAGTTGGGAGTTACCATCAATGAAACCTGAAGACCACCCTCAGATAGACTGTTAAAGAACACCATAAGTGCTACTTGGGTGAATGTTTTGCTGCATATATAATTGAGTAAAAATGTCTTAGACGATAAACGTTAGAAGGGCATTGAGGCTGAAAATTAGTAGTGATAAGAGTTGATTTGTTTCAACTGTGTAATTAATTATTACCTGCTTCCCAGCAAGGTGCTGATATCTTGGATGGATGGGAAATTCTTGAAAACCTGAGGCTGCTTCGATGAATTGAGGTTGGAGGAAGTACTCGGGTCAGTTTTGAGGAGTGGCTGTTGCGTTGAGACGTCTGCTTTGCCTTTGTGGGTTGATTCTTTGAGGAAAATTCTCATGTAAAGTGCAGCAGTCATGGCTGATAATGCAGCAACCTGGTAAATGATGGATATTGAAGGTTAATAATGTACATGTAATGACAATGAGGGTAGGGTCCAATTGAAGTAAATAAGTTGAATTACAAGCATTAGCAAAAAGCAATTGCAATTGCAATTGCAATGCAAGCAGAGGTGAGAGATAGCGCGGACCTGAAATGTTTGTGCAGTGGAAAGAAACTTGGCTAATAAGGTACCACAAACAAATGCAGCAGAGGTAACCCCAGTCAGAACGCCAAATGCTGATGCTCTTTCACCTTCTGAAATGTTATCGGCCTAACAACATAGTATATAGACAACATAGTAATAGTAATAGTATTACTCTAGTACTAATTGATGACCAATTTAATTTGATGATTATTAGGATTACTACTATAATAACTTGACCTGTCCCATTTAAAAAGATAAGGGGGCCGGGCGTACCACATAAGCAAGAGAAAGGCAAAGAGTAGTGCCTTCACATATCATGGATGCCACTGTTTTTAATGCGTAGTAGGCGTAGAAGTAGCCTTTTTCCCTACTATACGCCAATACAACTGCAATCAAACCCAACCCAACATTTATTTCTCCATCATCATCATCATCAGTTACTTCTCATCACATCATCATCATCATCATCATCATCATCATCATCATCATCATCTGACTAGAAGTACGTATTATATAGTAGAACTTACCTAGAGGAAGGATAGAGAGCGTCAAGGGAAGTGTCAAGAGAGCTTTTCTACCGTAGACATCCGATAAATTACCTATCACTGGTGTTATCACCACTGACCCTATCCCTGCTATCTGCGACATGTAATATATATTTCCAACTATATCACAATTAACATACAAAACCCATTAAAGCCATTGTTTAGAGGAAAATACATATCAATGGCTAATCATTCAAACCATAACTTGATCTACTTCACTAAATTTATGCATGATGCATCTCCATACAAGCATTTTATGAATGCCGGCCTCACTTGAAGAAAGTAATACACCATTAATATCATTTCATCAATCTCATCTTAATATACCTACACATATAAATTACTCCTACCTTGAGTAGTAGTAGTAGTAGTAGTATAAAACTAACCACACCTAGGCCTATAGTTAAGAGTCTTATATTGTTAGCATCTTAATAAGTACCATTGTTATTATTAAATAGGAAATGGATAAAGTAAGCTAGCATCTTCCATTAAAAATAAAAATTAAAAATAATAAAAAGATAGTTGGCACTTAATCAGTCAAGCTGAACTGAATTGAATAAAATCTGAATGATGAATAGTAATACTAGTACGTGGGAGAAGATTAAGTATAAGTCACATTTGTTAAGTAGTAAGATGATGCCAAGGATGTACAGCAAGATGATGCAAATGTATTTCAAATCTCAAGCACTACTAATTAGCACTTTTACTTTGTGTCCTTGAAATGAATATTTTCGTCAAAAATTTGCTGGAATTAAGTCGGATTTGGTTTATTTCTTGATAGTCATGACGATCGAGTGAAATTAGAGCGTACGTAATCAACCAAAAAAAATAACTTAATTCTTTTCTTATAGGATACGCATGCTTTGGTAGAAAAAGATACTAGAAAATCTCAAGATACTTGTAGAAAAAATTAGCAAGAAAGACACGCCATACAATTAATCAGGTAACTACAATTGATCTTTGATTGATACCCCGGCCCAATGCTACAATCACAACGCAAAGGAAATGAATTGAAATAAGCAATGCAAGCTTCAGTTTGAGGGGCTACATATTTATGTACATGTTGAGAAATGATAGGAGTATATACCCGACTATGAAGATTAACTTATGCTTTAACTGATAAAAAGATTAAGCCTACAAAATTTGTGATCATGTTACTGTAAAATTATAGTACTTACTAGAAAACTTTGCAGCTAACAAGTTGTGGCATCCCTAAATAAAAACTTTAAAAGTAGATGAGATGAGATGAGATGAGATGAGATGAGATGAGATGAGAGAGATTTATTAATGCAAATAAACGGGATTTAGGAATTAGAAACGTACAGCCTGTTGGAAAGCGGAGAGATAGATGGCAAGGGAACATTCATCTTTGCCTGGACAAAGTGCCTCCATCGTCACGTCGGTTATCGCAGGTATCACCACAAACCCTGAAAAGCTTCCCAAAAACACCGTCACAAACAACCTCAACAACGAATTCTCCATCCAATATAATTAATCTATCCAAGTCTCAATATATAGATCTCGATATCGATCTCGATCTCGATCTCGATCTCTCTACGTGATTTTATTTGTTTCCAGAGTGTGTGCTGTAATTAGCTAGCTAGCGAGAACCAAAACAAGGGTAGCTAGCTAGTGGTATGGTATCTAGATGGAGTAATATATATGGCGGACCACGATTATTTCAAAGACAAGATAGAAAGAAAGAAAGAAAGAAAGCAAGCAAGAAAGAAAGCAATGTAAGAAAGAGATACAACACAGTACAGTAACTCCAATATTGGTAAATTAAATTTAAAAACTGAAAAAAAAAAAAAAACACTACTAACTGAGTAACTGTAGCACATATACATAACGAGTATGCTTTATTATGTGCAGTAACCAGTAAGTAACCAAAATATAACATAAATGGCAACTAGTAATTGAGGGCGGTGGTTCTCTTAATTTAGCTTTTGCTTTTCACTACAAACTTCTTACTACTCACTACCCACTCTATCTCTCTCTCTATATATATGTATCCACTACTACTCACTACTATTAGTGGAGTTTTTGCATGTGTAGGAGACGAATTGAATTTGAATGATGTGACGGACAAAGCAATAACCCATGATCGATATTCCATTTCAATACAAATATAAAGTAGTCTACGTACTCCTTTTACTATATATGCTTTCCGAATTGTCCAGAAGATCCATCATTATAGTATTATACATACTCCCTTGGAAAAATTTCAAAAAGGGTACCTGAGGTTTAAAGTAATAATAAAAAGGGTGCTTAACGTTTACCTATTCCCATTTACGGTACCCAACATTTGAATTAATTCCCGTTTAAGGTCCGATTGTTGACGACGTGAAAAACTCTGTTAGAATCGTGAGTTAAAATTTCATTAATGGTTTTGACACTCGTATCAAGATTTGATTGGAAATTTGTCTTAAAAACTTCTACAATCCATGGAGGCGGAGCACTTGGGTTCTTGTATGATATTGTTCAATCGTGATCTGAAAAGTTATGCA